>KQ964247.1:754208-987182 GCA_001566295.1 Microdochium bolleyi
GGGGGGGGGGGGGGGGGGGGGGGGGGGGGGGGGGGGGGGGGGGGGGGGGGGGGGGGGGGGGGGGGGGGGGGGGGGGGGGGGGGGGGGGGGGGGGACTCACTATTGCCGGACACGCATGGGCGGCAGCATGCCGAGGAACGAGCCCAGCGGGAGTCTGACAGCGGGGAAGCGCTCCAGGAGATCCAAAATGGACACACGCTTCTCTGAGATTTCGCTCTTGTAATCATCGCTAGCAAGCTTCTCGAGCGCCTTCTTGTCACCCTCCTCAGTTGAAGCTTCGGACAGGGAGATGATGTTCTGCGAGTACTGTTAGCATATCTGACGGTGCACGTGGAATTCCCATGACATTACTACACACCCTCCTGGTTGCAGGCTGTGACAGCTCGACATAAGCCCCGAAAATGGACTGGACCGGCACCGACTCGTTCTTGGGCAGTGGGATCAGGCTGTCGCCCTCGATGGTGATGTTCGCGTCCCAGGGCAGCTCAAAACGCCGGATCGCACGAGACACAGTCTCCTTTGGATTTATGGGCAGGACAGCCAGGTAGTCTCCGGACCGGTAGGTAACATCCGACGGCAGCTTGATCTCGATATGCTTCTTGACGGGCTCGCCCGGGGCAGTCAGGGTCCGCGTGGCCACGACCTCGGCTTCTTGAACGTCCTCGCGCAGCGTCGAGACGCGGGGCTTGGTGACGTTGACGCGGAGCGCTGAGATGTGCGAGTGTTTTGAATCGTCCGTGGTGACCTTGTACTTGTCCCTAAGCGCCGGCCACAGTGTCTCGTCCTCCCACGTCTCGAAGTCGGCGAACATGTCACCTTCGGCAGCATCGGCAAGGCCCATGTCGGCCAGCCTCGAGGCGCCCGCCTCGGCGAGCTTCTCGTTGACGAGCTTGGGGATACGGTGGAACGTCGAGGCCCAATCGTGGTGGCCACACCCGAACACTACATATGATACTCCCTCGAGCTCGTTCGCCTTGGCGTTCTCGAGCCACGAGACGAAGTGGGCAGCGTTGTCGGGAGGCTGTCCCTCATAACTGGCAGTGATGAGGACGACAGGTTGATCCTTGGGCAGGCTGCCGTTGGCGGTGTCCAGGCAGTCCAGGGTCGTTACCTGGAAGCCATGCTGGGCAGCATCTGCCGCGATCCTGTGAGCCATCGCCTCGCATGTGCCACTGTTTGAGCCGTAGAGCACAGTCATGGGCTTTCCCTTCGTTCCGGAAGCCGCACTAGTAGCCTGCGCAGACCCAGCCGCACTGCGCTGCTGCTCAGACGGAAGCTTGGTGCCAGCGAGGCGGTGCTCGAGCTCGGTGGGAGTAAGCCCATCGCGGATGATGGCCCTCATGTAGAAGTTTGAGGGCTTGATCGTGAGAGTCTGCTTGTAGACTAGGTTGTAGTTGGGGTCATCCATGACGAAGTTGAAGTTCTGCAGCATCATGGCCATGCAGAGAACGGCCTCCTGCCAGGCGAAAGGCCGGCCGATACACGCGCGCATGCCGTTACCAAAGGGCTTCCAGGCATTCTTGGGCAGCTTGTTGAAGTTCTCGGACAGCATGCGCTCAGGCTTGAACTCGAGCGAGTCTTCGCCGTAGACAGCCGGATCAGAGTGCATCTTCTTGATGAACATTGTGCAGGGCTCACCCTTCTTCACCTCCCACTTGCCGCCGAGAATCTCGTCCTCCTTGGGCACGACCTGGATCATGGGGATAGGCGACTGGTGGCGGAGCGTCTCGCGCAGAATGGCCTCAATGTATGGGAGCTTGGTCATCTGGTCGACTGTGATGGGGCCCTTGCCGCAGACGCGGTCGACCTCCTCCTGCGCCTTGCGGTAGTATTCGGGCTTCTTGAGCAGGCTGTACATGGCGAAGGAGAGCAGGCCCGAGGTGGTCTCGTGGCCAGCGATGAGGAAGGTGACGAGGTTGTCGATGATGCTGGAGTCGCTCATCTTTTGACCTGTGCGGGAGTCGACGCCGTCGAGCATGGCCGTGAGCAGGTCCTTGCGCACGTGCTCGTCGCCGCGAGCCCTCGCCTCCTTGCGCTCCTGGAGGACCTTGTCGGCCGTGTTGCGCAGCAGCTCAATGTCCTCCCAGTACTTAGCGTCCTCGTTGCGGAAGAAGAAGTTGGGGAGGGGCGGCCGCTGGACCCTCTTGCCAGACTCCTTGAGGAAGTCGCCCATGGCCTCGACAAAGGGGTGCATGGTGTCGGTGTAGTAGCTGTTGAAGCGGAAGCCCATTGTGCAGAGAGCGAGGGTGTCGAGGGCGAGGCGGGTGAAGTCGTCAGATGCCTGGATCTTGTGAGCTGGGCCGTGGCGGGCAAACTTCATACACAGCTGGGTCGAGATGTCGTGCATCTCATCGAACATGTTGCGGATGCCCATGGGCCCAAAGGCGGGCATGAGGATGCGGTGGGCGATGCCCCAGGCGGGCTCGTCGGGACGGGCTGTGAAGAGGCCGTCGTTGACGCCGTTGCGGACCTGCTGGAGAGCCGACATGGGGATCTTGACGAAGCGCTTCTCGTCACACAGCTCGTCGACGAGGGCAAACGACGAGCAGAAGACGACGCTGCGGGGGCCGATCTTGGCTCTGTAGATTTCGCCATACTTGTCGGCAAGGGCGGTCCAGGTGCCGAGGGGGAATTCGCGGTCGATGTCGGCGAGGACGCCGATGATGGGGTAGCCCGGGGGCTCCGGGATGGGGACGATCTCGCCCATGGTGTCGTGGTGTTTCCTGAGTGGGATATGCCGAGCTCAACGATGTTCTTGGTGTTGTTGCCGTTCTCTGGTGGTTGCAAGGACTTTGATTTTGAGCTTCCAAGTTCTCTGTGAAGCAGGAGTAGGTGGGGCAGCTGAGCTTTGGATGTTTCTGAATGACGTTAGGAAAGTGAGGGGACCAGAGTTTGTGGCTGCAGACGGGCAGGCATACACGAGGATATATAAATCTTTGCGTGGACAGTCCATGCAACGATGCTAGCTCGAGCTCGGCATTGCAAGAGCCTTACGCCATCCGGCATGACAGGCTGCCCACTCCGGCAGCCTGAGGTGAGACACGGCATTGCCGTCGTGGCACCGGGCCTCACCTGTGCTGGGCTAGCTGCCGTGCGATGCGAGGTGGGCGAGGACCGCATTCCGCGCGTGGGGCCGCCAGGAACGACCATTGCTCCGAAGGGAAAGGTGTATCGGCGACGCGGTATGGAGTCCTGTGCAGGGCAGGGCCGGGCAGGGGGGTGAGCCACTCGGCGGTGCCACGTTGGTGATCCTGTGCCTACCGATGATCCTCAGCAAGGCCAGGCAGGAGGAGGCACGGAGGCACGGAGGCAGCCGCAAGCGAGCCACCGACGCGGGCCAACTGTTCGCCCTGGGCGCCGTCTCCGGGAGCGCCCCACCCGCCCGGGCCTCACCGCGCCTGCCAGTGCACGCCATCTCGCATAAGGCCCGACTCTGCCAGGACGCTGATTGTTGGGTGCCGAGGCATTGTGTGCTTGCTGACCACCATGCAGTGCGATCAAGACATGCGCAAGCTTGTGACTCTGTCCACTTGACGAGAACGAAGGGGACACGCACGCAAGCACTCCGAGCTGCTATCGCCGAGCATCCCACATCCCAGCAAGTGCTGACCACATCACGACAACCCCGAGCCTGTCATACCATACCTCCTGTGCCGATTCCGGTAACTTAAATCATCTGTCTGGTTCACGGCGCATGTTTCATGTGCTCGACCACGGGACTGTAGTATGCATTGCCACGACTCATACAGACCTAGGTAGGTGCTTCCAGGAGGGCAATCGACCCATGTGCCATGCGCACGCCGGGCTTGGCTTCTGCATCATGCGTGCATGAAACGTCCTCCGCTCTAATCGGGGACGCTATGTAATATCACAGCTCAACGATATCATGATTACGCAGCGCCCCTGCAAAGCGGAGCCATGCCCGGCATGGGTGGGCAAAGAACCACATGCTCCCATCCACTTGCCAGCGTTATCGCAACGGGCCAAGATGATGGCCGAAGACTTCTGGAAGCTTTGCAGTGGGCGGCGGCGCAACAGCGAGCCAGCGCCCGATTGCCGACGTGGGTCGTCCCATGGCAGTGGGTGTGGTCTTTGAATCCCGAACCCCGCCCACGGATTCCGCGGTGTCCACTCCCTTCGACCCTCCAGTGCTTTCGAGAAAAAGACATGTGACACTACGGCGGCGCTGTTACGAACCAAGATTGATGACTATCATGGATATTCTACGTGGGACGGAGTTGGGACCGGAATTCAAGGTGCGAAAGGAGACACGTCCCCGAGAGATCCCACGATCGCGAGGCTACGCACGCATCATGCAAGCCACCCGCGAGCGTCCGGATGATCCCGTGCGGCATTGGCGCCGGACGCTCTCCTGTACGCTTCGCTTCTCCGTCCTTGATCTCCCTACGGCTCGTCCGAATCCTTTTGATTTGATGTCCAGTTGACACCCTCGAGGTAAGCTTCTCCTCTCACTGCGCCCGGCCCCTTCCAAATTTCACCAAATCATTTGACAAAAACACGCTCAAGCAATGGGGAAGTTCTTCCGGAAGTCCAACAACCCTCCGTTAGCCGTCGCCGCGATGCTCCGGTCCGACAAGAAGAGGCAGTACCTGGCCACGTCCTTGATGTCGACCATGTGCTCGGGCCCCGTGATCTTGGAGCCTGACGACAGCGCGAAGGTCTCCGCGTGCATGGTGCCGGCCCTGGCCATGCTCTCCTGGATGTTGGTCGCCATGGCTCCGAGCATCAGGCCGACCGCGTAGATGCCCTTGCGCCCGTAGACTCCCGCCGTGTGCTTGACGAGACCGTTGACAGCGTGCTTGCTGACCGTGTATGCCAGCCCGGCCTCGAGCCCGCGGTCGCCCGCCGTCGATCCGATCTGGATGATAAGCCCGCCCTGCCCCTCGCCGGCGCCGGGCGTCTTCTCCATGGCGTTGACTGCCGCCTTCATGGCGAGGAACGAGCCCGTCACATTGACCGCCATCGTCAGGTCCCATGTCGCCTTTGGCGTCTCGCCGACGGGGGTGAAGGCGTCCATGAGCCCAGCGTTGTTGACCAATACGTCGAGCCGGCCGAACCTGTCCACCACGGACTGCACGAAGCCCTGCACCGATGCCTCGTCGGTGACGTCCGCTCTGGCACCGAGATACCGTCCCGTGCTGTCCCACTCGCTGGCGACCTCCTGCAGGCGGGTCTCGTTGAGGTCGCAGATAGCCACGTTGGCGCCGGCATTGATGTACGCCGTGGCGATGGCCTTGCCCAGGCCGCCCGCGCCGCCGGTCACGATGACCGTCTTGCCCTGCATTGAGGTAGCCATGCTTGTCCTTGTCGGATAATAGGTCGAGGGTCGAGGGTCGAGGGTCGAGGGTCGAGGGTCGAGGGTGGGATCGTGCTAGCGGTGGTGAGTCTGGGGGTAGTGAAACGAAGCTGTGGTCGAACTCTGTCCTCGTGGTATATGGTGCGAGGTAGAACTTGTCGTATACGATATGTAGAGACAGGCAAGTATGCTCAGATGTTGACGAGGCAGACAGCACCGGTACTTATACCTTCCACCATACCACTCCATACACGTGTCTCGTCGATTTCACCTTGTACATACCAATAGACGCGGACTGTCTCCGCTGCTTGGGAATCCTCCAAGCGTCCACTAGTGTACCTGTTGTCAGATTGTCAGAAAGCTGTGACCAAACTTAGTCCGGCGTACTTCCCCGCCCCATCTACCCCGTGCCCCTGGAGTGATCCGGATACGAGCATCGTATTCGTACTTGGGCCGTTCTTAAACGAAGTCGAATACTGATGCAGACTTCGTCTACAGCAGTGTGAAAGACAGGTCGTGGTCTAGTGTCCATATCGTATCCCGTGCTCGTTCTCGGCCCCGGAACAGAAGGGGACGTGGTTCGTCGCTGCTAGGAACATCCCGTCTCTTTAGAGAGCTGCTGCGAGTTGCAAGTACTCTTTCTTGCCAGTGATGACGGCGACAGGGCTTATTTCATAACCTAGTCTGGGTCAAGATGCGGACACGGCACGGAGACCACTCCAAGCCCGCCACGGATATTCCAGCTGCGGAAGCTGCGGGGAGAGTTGCAGTGGCACGTGCGGGGTCACAGGGACTAGCTGCTTGGTGAGCTTGAAGGTTTCCGATATACACGGTCATCCCCATCCTCATTTTATCATCTTTTTCAAAAGGGGACTGAGTTCACATCTCTTCTGCTATCGGACTACCTCTTCCCTAGCTCAAAGCTGGACTCCTAAGTAATCCTTTCCCTTGGAGAGATTAGGCTACCCTGCCTAGCCACTTTAGATCCTGCGATTGAGACAAGCATTTGAGGTACATAGGTGGGCAATAGCGGAGGTACGGGGTGGTATTGTGGTGTCTTGGTTGCGGTGTAGTATTGTGGTGTCTTGGTCGCGGTGTAGTATGACCGTGTGTCTTTGACTAAATGCGAAAGCTCTGGATTTCAGACGGAGGGGCCCTTTGGGTTTCGACGTCGAGACAGGAGATGCCCAGTGCCTTTGTGCGCGAGGACGCTCAATTGGGAACTCTTAATGCTAACAAGGCAATCACGCCAGACATGTTGCGTCATCGGTAGCTGCACCTTCCTGCCACCACCCATGTGGATTCGCTCTTTCTACTACCGATCTGAATTTATGAGCATTTGCCTTAAGGCCAGCTTCAGAAGTACAAACAAGATCGCATCTGTAATTTCCCACCGCAGAAGCACAACGCATCTGATCGTGCCAAATGAGCCCTTCAGTCCTGGTTATCGGCGCGACACGCGGCCTCGGCGCGGCCCTGGTCAAGCAGTATGCCTCACAATCTTCGGCAAAGGTCTACGCCACGACCAGAGCCGACGCTGGACCGGATGAATTTCCAGCAAGCGTGGTGTGGTTGACCGGAGTCGACTTGATGAACAGCTCCGTGGGAGACTCGCTCGTGGACAAGCTCAAAGCCAAGACGAAAGCACCCCTTGACGTCGTGGTAAGCGACACATTTCTGCTCCCTACCACCACGGGGATGTATGCGCTGTTTTGCTGGTTTAGGACTGGAGGACTGATCGCTTCGATGTTACATAGATTATCAATGCCGGCAGGTTCATGCTCGAGGACTTCTCAGCGGAGAAAGGCCCCAGTTGGGACGACCAGGTGACCATGTACACGACGAGCGCTATCGCGCCGACGATCATCGTGCACCGCCTCACGCATGCCGGACTGCTTCAGAAAGGCGCGAACGGTACAGCAGGCGCCAAGATTATCCTCGTGTCCAGTGAGGCAGGCAGTATCACCCTGCGCCATGAGAAGGAGGGCGGCGGCAACTATGGACACCACGCCAGCAAGGCCGCACTCAACATGACTGGCAAGCTTCTAAGCATTGACCTCAAAGAAAATGGGGTCATCGTGAGCATCATACACCCAGGATTCATGAGGACCGAGATGACAAAGGGTGTTGGCTTTGACAAGCACTGGGACGAAGGAGGTGGTAAGTCTTTCCGTGACCACGAGTGGACTTGGCCCTGGAGATCCCACTGCTCCGTGCGAGCGACATGACTGCCTGTGCCCTGGCTGACCCCAGTCAGCTGTTACACCGGACGAGGCGGCAAAAAGCCTGGTCGAGTGGACAGAGAGCCTCACTTTGGAGCATTCGGGCCAATACTGGGCACCGCGAGGACCTCGTAAGTACAACACATGGTCAATCATATCTCGCAGTGGCTGGTGCTGACTACCTCTGGATGCAGGCGATATCGGCATGGCTGAGACCGTGCTCGGCAAAGATCTTGGCACGCCTCTGCACCTACCTTGGTGAGCGGATATCATGGCGTTCGTGTCAGACATTGCTGCAATGCCTGTGACACGACATAGGCATAGCTATGAGCCCTTTTGAAGAACTTGATTCCCACGCAGCGTGAAATGTGAGGTGTTTTTCAATGGGCGGGAAAGTTACATATTAGCCTCGGACGGGACAGCTGCGGCGAGCGGGCCAGACGTGCATCGATATTGGAGAGCTGATGGCGTCTATTCCCCTGTGGCGCTCATTGTTCCTCGGCTGCCGGCACATGTATAGGTATAAATGCTGAGAGTATGACCCATAGAAATGTCTCGGATGCAGTCTCTCGTTACCTCGCGACCCTTGTGTTGCTCTCGGAGTGGCGTTGCTTATTCGTGGCCCAACAGGCAACGACTGGATTAGGGCACCTATTGAAAGCTTCGGCTGCCGCGTGTCGACAAATATTGACGAAACGCGGCATCTGGGTGTTCCGGAGATTTCTTTCATGCAGCCAACATCGAAGTAGCGGCCACCGGCGAGTGGCAGACCTCCTCGATTGCTCCGTAACTGTACTCGTCATCCTCTGTGCACTACCATAGCTGGAAAGTCTTGACCGTCAAGACTAAATGCGTGTCTCGCAAAAGTGAATGGAGATCGCCAAGATGTGGATTTGGGACTTTGCTAGTGCAGCCAGGGCTCCGCGCCGGAAAGAAGAATGGCGAGATGGAACCCTTGGGGAGAAATGTGTGTCCAGGGTTGCCATTAGCGCCTGCTGCGACGGCGGTGAGGCTCCATATGGCCATGCCTTGACACCAGGATGCTACCTCAACCCTGAAGTTCAGGGTCCTTGAGAACGCCGTTGTCATCGTGACTTTGACCACTGTTAACAGACCATACAGCTCTATGGTTGGTGGGCACTGCGAATCCGTGAACAGGCACAGATGGCACGAGAAGAGTGGCAGGCCATCATGCTTTCTTGTGGCTGCAGTAGCGAAATGAATGATCGGCCGGTTGTCTCGATGAATGGTGAGTGCCGGTCCGGCCAGCTCGATGCTTGACTTGTGCCGCGATTGGTGGACCCAAATCTCAAAAAGGGGATCGTACGGTGTGCTCCCCTCGCTCCCGTGGGTCGTCGTCGAGATCCAGCCGAGGCCCGCCAGATTGTGCACGAACTACGTTCGGGTGGCTCGGTGGAGATGTTTGGCTGAGTGCGAGATCGAGGACTCCGAATGGAGAACTGCAAGGGCCTGTACGGGCTTGAGCAGCAACAGCCGCTCCTGGATTTGGCCACTGTTCTCTGCGATGGCTCATGTTCACGTGGAGGAATTAGTGGCCTCCTCTTGATGGGGGGGGCTGCAGCCACCAGTGCAACGCCAATCCGGGGTCATACTTGTCGTACCTGCGGAGAACTTTGGTCAAGTTTTGATGTGCTGGGTCTCCTCGAGGCTCTGTGCTTCGTCGCCGCGTCATGGATGTCAAATCTGTCTGCAACTTTCATGGAGAACTCGAGTTCCGAGGTTCAGTGCCGCCCGCGTTATGGATGCCTACGCGAGCTGAAGTGGCAGGTGACCTTGACTCGGTGCCGGTGTGCAGTGTAGGCCAGGGCCATTGGCGCCTTCCGCGCATCCTCGTCGTTGCCAAGGTCGTCGGCCCCACCATCTAATGATCGAGACTGGTGCTCGTGTCCTCGACTCGGGGAAGGAGTCTCCTGATGCCGAGTCTAGATTGCTTCAACCTCGAGCAGACGTCTCTGATCTTTGGCCAGACACTCGATACTGTCAGCTTCCCCTTCCCGAGTCTAGGCCAAGGGCGGATGTAATCTTTCATCGGACAAGACAACTCATTCATCCTGGACACCCATCGCTGGCCTTGACCAGCAACCTTCCTCTCATATCGATCCCTTCGGAACTTCTTACCAGCAGAGCATGCTTGGCTGCCATCCTCTCGCCTCTTTTTATATATTCCATACAAGCCAGCTCCCCCCCCAGCCCGCACTTCCGGCTCGCCTCTTTTCACAGCACGCTTTACCTACCTCGACTTCTGCCCTGGCTTCAAGGCACCACTGACCAACCTGCCTTACGGATTATCCTTCGCGAACCGAACGAGGTTGACAGACCCATAGTTGAACACCATCACCAACCGACCTGGATCATTCCTATCTCGATATCAGACGACACCGCCTTTCCTTTCGTACATCACCGCCACAAGAAATACCTTTAAGCTAGCCACAGCTCCAAGATCGTTCCTGGGGCAACGTCCGAACGACCTCCCGACTTGGAGTCGGTCTTGTACAGCCTTGCCGTCCTGGCAACTAGAAGGCTCCACGGCCCTTGTATCTGCCGGCATACATCCGAGGAGGTGGACGACTTCTGCCGTAGTCGACTGTGTTTTGCTTGTTGCCTGGTCTTTGGGTTGAGCACTGCACTCTTGCGGGCTGTCCGAAAGCACTCCGCTTGCTGTCTTGGCATGACCACCACGGACTTGACACATTTCCGCCTCGAAACAGCCAACTCTCAACCATTTTCGAAGCGGCCTCGCCCTCCACACAGTGACATACCAGCCGGGTCCACCAAGGGGACTCTTCAGTAACACGATTCAGAGGCTGTTTGGTCGACATCCTAGGTCCAGGGAATTCTAGTCGCCGAACTCGTCCTGCTGCGAATCTCAGGGTGCAGTTCCACTGAGTAAGCTCCCACAAAGGCCTGCAGAAAGCCCCAACGTCACTGCCAGGCCCCCCTGCCAGTTCCCTGCAGCGCCGCTTGGCCTGCCCGCTCCAAGGGGCGAAAACGGGGGTTGCTGGGAGATCAGGGCCACTAACTTAGCACCCGCCTCTTTGAGCGGCACAGAGAAACCCTGCCACTTTTAGCTCAAACCCCGTCCTGCCGCCTGCTTGGCTCCGCCCATCATCCCTTTTGTTTAGCTCCGTCACCTGCCACCCCCGCTGCATTTCCTTGAATCCGAAGCCCTTTCTCTGCGGCAACAATTGCGAATCTTTGTTGCACTCTTTGCCACTCCGCCAAAGCACCCTCCCGACTTCGCGACGCTCGCCTTGCCTCGACGACGGCAATCCTCGCACACTCGCTCTGCGCCATCTCTCTCGCTGCCGTTTCCCACTAGCCAGCACGCACTCGAAGCCCTGGGAGGCTGGCTCGTCAAGTTCAACACGCCGAGCACCTGAACGCATCGATTCGCCTCTGCTGTCACAATCACCATGGCGGCATCGCCAACAGGAGACTTGCTGGGTTTGGGTAAGTCGGCCCCGCGCTCTGTGTGCATCCATCCCAAGAGTGATTCCCGTTGAAGACGACTGGCATGATCGGCCTGGTTGCGACCATCTTGCTTGCCTTCTCTGCCGGGCCATCCTATTGGCACCAGCACTCCTTATCCCTTGACACAACATCCTCTCCCATCCGTCACGATTTGTGGGTACGCGCGCGCTTCCAAGGCCTCGCGGATCGAGATGATAGCACTGGGTTCCCCCCTATTCACCAGGCAAGAGCCAGTGCAACCTTTGGAGTGCTGCGTTCGTGGTCCACTTTACACGTCTCGCTCGTGTCAATTAGAGGAGCCTGTGTTTCATGTCGATGCGTCTCTCCATCCATTCCCAGCATGCCAGCGGATCAGACAAGACACGTTCCCATGCACATGCCAGTCGCCTCCTGCTCTTCAAACTTGGCATCGAGCATGCGCGCTGACTGCACTTGAGCAGGTAACCCCTCCGAGGGTCATTCCAACAACCCCGGTCTGACTTTGAACCTTGGATCGAACAACCCCTTTCGCAACCGCGCTGTATCGCCCGGCGCCCTCTCACCTGCTCCCAGCTCTCCTTTCGATGACCCCCCACCAAGACCAACATCAAGAAATCCTTTTCTCGACCTTCCTTCGGCCGGTGGCCCTGTCGACAGAGTCAGCTCGCCCGATAAAATGGCTTCCTCAAAAGATAGAGCATCTCCTTCCGCCGAGGACATCTTTGTTCGTCGCCCTGCTGAGATCACAGCATGACAGCCACTATTTCCGAGCCGAAGCGCTAACACATGTCTGCACAGAATAACCTCACTCTAGGCGATGGCAACGCAGAGGGTAAGACGACTAGTTCTGATGGCAAACCTCCCATGCCATCGAAGCGGCCTCCTGTGCCTCCTGGCCCCCCACGAATGCGAGGAGAGAACATCCCCCCCCGTGGCCGTGGTGGACCACCAGGTCATCGCCCAACTCGATCGCAAGAGGAAGCCATGAGGGCGCGTCGGCCGCCTGGCCCCGGGGCGAAACCTCCTGGCAGCTCTCCGCAGCGAAGGCCCGTGGGCAGCCGGCCTCGTCGAAACAGTGACTCGTCAATCATTGACAAGGAGAAACCCCTTACCGAGGAGGAGAAGAAAGCTCGCGATGCCCGCCGCAAGGAACGCGAACGTCGCTACCGCGAAGCAAAGGCGAGCAAAGAGTCCAAGGGCAAACCGAGCAAAAAGCTCGATTTGATCGACCAGCTTGATGCGACTAGCATCTACGGTACTGGATGTAAGTATTGATGTTGTCTTCGGACCGCAAATTCACATGTTGACCTGTCTTTCGAAGTGTTCCATCACGATGGCCCATTCGACGCCTGCAACCCCAATCGTAACCGACAAGGCAGTCGGCGAGCACCCATGCATGCCTTCGCCAAAGATTCACCAAACATGGCATTGGGTGGCTCCGGACCACTCAACAAGCGACCTGACCACGCAACATTTATGGGCAACCACGACGAGGAGGCATTTACGCTTCATGCAACCGGTTCCGTGGCGCCTGCCGAGCGTCGGGCAGAGAAGCCTGCCACAGCCTACTTTGACGCCACCGCGCGTGGCTCAGCTCTTCACGGCGATGAGTCTTTGGGTCTTGGCACGTCGACATTCTTGGAGGGAGCTCCTGCAGCGCGCACTGCCATCCAACGCCGTCAAGCCGAAGCCGTGCAAGAGAGCACCGAGGGCCTGGGTAGGAAGAAGTCGCTGGCTCATCGCATCCGGAATATCAACCGTGCCCCTCAAGTGCCAGGGCGTTTGACAAATCCCGAAGGTGTTTATGGTCCACGCTCGGGAGACAGCACCGGCGAGCGCGGGGAGCGCAATCCATTTGCTGC
Source organism: Microdochium bolleyi (assembly GCA_001566295.1). Taxonomy (NCBI): domain Eukaryota; kingdom Fungi; phylum Ascomycota; class Sordariomycetes; order Xylariales; family Microdochiaceae; genus Microdochium; species Microdochium bolleyi. The sequence continues at coordinate 767,081 of KQ964247.1, forward strand.
CGAGTTTGACAAGGCAGACGAGCGGATATCAGTCAAGCGGACAGATTCACAGCCTCTCTCTCCGAGCAGCCCGCCTACAACAGGCCTTACTCTTGAGCGCCGAGTCACGTCTGATGCTGCCGCAGGCATGTCTTCGCCCGAGCCCACTCCGAAGTCCGGAGGCGGCTTCCTGTCGCGCGTCAAGAGTCTGAAAGGTGGTCGTCGGACACGCCCAGAAGCGCCACCTCGGCCATCCCCAACGCTCCAGGAACCGGCCCCCGGAACTGCTGCGTGAGAAGCAAGCGTCCGATAGATTGAACACTCGCATCTCGGGTCAGAGTTGGACTGTTCAGCTCGATGCTACCTGCCTGATCTAGGATGTAGCAAGTTTAGCGCCACTGAGGCTAAAGCGCGTCCACCTCCGGTTTGGACGTCTCCCTTTGTTTGTTGCATGGTAGATATACGCTTTGTAGAATCACTTTTGCACACGGGATTGCTTCGTCTTTGTTTTGTTTTTTCCCATGAGAATGCGCAACAGGATACCAAACCGTCGTCAAGTTGCGATGCTCATGATGCCTCCAGGGCAATGGTGCAGAAGTAGGCTTGTGTTGCGGCTTACGACAGTTTCAGCGAGCGAAAGATGGCGGCAGTGGTATACATGAATTCAAGTCAATTGATAAATCATCTTTGCCAATGGCTCTGCGCGTGGATCTTGAAAGACCATATGTTTTCCTTCCTGACGATAAAGCACTATTGAATGAAGGAGGCCCGCCTATAGGATTCCGCCAATCTACCACCGCAGGCTGCACCAGCTAAATTCACTGCCTTAAGGTACATAAGTTCATCTCACTCACACCTCGATTCTCAGCCGACTGGCATAGCAGCATGGGCGGCGATTTCATCACGAGCGCTATACAAACATTCTTGCATGAGCGGCGCGTTGTGTGATTTCCCCGTCGCACATTCGCTAGGCATTCGCCCACCCCATTCTTGACCCCCCCCCCCCCACATCATCATCAGTGCAGAGTACCAAACATGTGGGACGGCCGTAGCAGCCGCCCGCGTCTACGTTCACGATGAGAGATGATGACGACGACGGCGGCGGTGGCTACAGACCTGGCCATGACAACCGTACTGACGGCCACCCAGGCAGCAGCCCCAGGGAGTCGTCAGTAGAAAGCACAGGTGCCGCCAGTCACAGGGAAGAAGACGACGAGGAAGATGGCGGCATAACCCCAGATCATCATATCCTCAACCGCGATGCCGGGACCACCGAGAGCGGCGCTGCCGCTGCCGCTGCTGCGGCGGAGACGACTCACACACGTGCATTGCTGCTCGAGCCTATCTCCGGCGCGACATTATATGAGATGGAGATGCGGCGGCGGCTGCTCCCCGTGCGGTCGTCTTCCACCACTGCTAGAAGAGCAGCAGGAGCTGATGAAGGAGGGCGGGGAGGAGGTCAACGTGCAGAAGCAGGAGTCATGCCACGCTCGCCGCTGCGGCTCGGGTGCAGAGAGATTGACGACTATGTGCTCATTGGCGGCGGGTTTGAGCGCGGCAGCGTGTTCGGGGTCAGCTCCGAGAATGCCGAGTTTGGGATGCTTGTGGGTTTTCTCTCCCTCTCTCCCTTCTATTCTATCTGGCCTTCTCATCATCGATGGGGCAGGATAAGGGGGACGACTCGACATCATCGTCGTCGCTCACTTGCTGACTAGGGCCCTATCCACAGGTCGGACTGCAGACTCTGGCGCGGACTCTGGTTTTCGAGGACATTCGTGACGCCCCTGCGAGCAAAAGCGCGCCTTCGACAGCGAGGAGAGCGGCCATCATCACGACGTTGCCGGCTTCAGCGATCCTGAGCCCGCTACAGAACGCCGTCAGAGCACAGGTGCTGAGCAAGCATGGCGGCGGAACTAGCATCACACGGGAGGAGACCGACGCCGAGACCAGAGCTTGCCTCGGCCGCGTGTCGATATCCCGCATCTTCGATGTCGTCGGGCTTTGGCAGGTCCTGGACGAGATTGAGGCTTCTTCCAGAGCCGGGCAGCACGACTTGCGCAACGTTGATGTTGGTGGTGGCAAAGACCAGCCGAAGCACGCGGTCCTGCAAGAAGGCGATGTGGAAGACAACGCTGGCGAAGCAGAGAGACATTCTCACCGTCATGCGGACACCGAACCAATCGCAACTGGGGAGGACGGCTCTTCACCATTATCATCACCACCGGCGACACATGTGTCACCGCCATCGTCAGCAACCAGCTTGCCGCCGCTCCGGCCTCCATTGCCCAGCCGACGAGTGGAGATCTTTGACAGCGAGGACGACGAGGATGAGATGCTGTCCTCCCCACCGGGACGCCTATCCACGAAGAGCCCAGAGGAGCCACAACAGAATGATGAGGAAGCAACCGCTCAGTCACATCAGAACCAGAACTCAGGCTCTCGCAGAAGCTCAGCACCACCGGAAGACGACGTTACAGACGCCTCACGTTTGCCAGACATGATACTCCTCACTCACTTCTCCACCCTGCTCTCCACGCTCTTCACGCAGAGCGGCTCGGACCGCTCGTCCGCACACACCACGCTGCAGCTGCTCTCGTCGCACCTGCGATACCTGGCGCGCTCATCGGGGAGTGTGGTCATGCTTCTCAACACGACTGCGGCGGCGGCAGCAGCGAACAGCAACAATGACATGAACCGACGTCCTGCAGCGGCAGCAGGGGCGGGAGAAGGGCCTGATGAGCCGGGCCCTGGTGCTGGTGCTGGTGCTGGTGCTGTTATTGGTGCTACTGCTGGCGCTTCCTCGACCAGACCACTAGACCCGACGCTGCGGTCGATATTCAACCCCGCGCCCATCACGGCCGCGCTGCCGCACGATAGCAACTACGATTATAACCAGGACAGGGGTGCCATGTATGCGGCTGCGACGGCGGCCAACACGCTGAGCCGCAGGAACAAGCCTTCCTTTGGCCTGACTTTTGCGCAGTTCCTCGACGTGCACCTGCTGTGCACGCGGATCCCGCGGACCAGGGCTGATGCGGAGGCGATGGTCACCACCTCGAACGGTGCTCACCATCCAGGGCAGCAACAACAACCACAACGGCAACAAGCAAAGGTGGAATACTGCTGGGCTGTGGAGGTACTACTAGACGAACTTGGGGTTTGGCTTCCAGCATCAGCAGCTACTGGAGATGGCGGAGGAGGAGGCAAAGTGCAGAGGGACAACAGGGAGCAGAGATGGGGTGCCGTGCAGGTCAGCCGGGCGACGGGCCAGATTGAGGATGCGTTTGGTGAGAGACGCGAGGAGGAGAAACGGCGGTATGAGGAGCTCGTTGGGCAAGGGTCGATACGACTTGCCGCTGGGTTTGGGGGCCGCAGGGTGTAGGCAGTCCGGCAGGAGGAAGACGACGCTGAAGCACGAAGTCTTGTCTAGATGACATGCATGGACCTGGCACACTGGATTTTTCATGGCTGCGATCAGCTTGTCGTGTGCTGCCGGCCTCTAGGGCAGAGAACTGTATGAAGGTCTTGTAGAAGGATCTGTACCACAATACAATGACACCTCTTCTGAGACACCTCTGAAGTCACATTTAGAGAAAACAAACTTCTTAAGCAACATGATACAACACATGCGAACTACCTAGGCCATCATGCAGAATAAGGAGACAAGAAATCATGCATATACTTATGCATTTTCACTGAATCGTCACTTCGAGGGAGGGCAGCTTGATTGCCTTTGGAAGTGTGCACAACGACAGGTACCCCAAGATGGAGTTCCGGTTGTCTCTAGGCAGCAGCTTTCTGGCGATTAGCCAGAACTCTGAAAGCTCACAGCCCGACTTCTATTGGTCCGCCCGGCGACAATAAAATGCGGGGACGACACGACGCGACGCAGGCGAGACCGGGTCGGTGGGCTGATGCTGTCCGGCGTCCGGTCTCCTTCGCTGCGCCTGAGTGATGTGGGATGGTGCGGAAGTGGTGGTGCAATCGTGGTGTTGACGTCAGTTCCAGCTCGCCTCGGCGTTCCGATTCGCCAGCGTCCCACGGCGATGCGAGTGCCACGCCTCCGAGCGGTCCGGCCGCGTATGCCCTGCTCTCTAGTGAACAAGGAGATGCTGTGGACATACTGCGTAGAGCAGGCAGGCGTTGTGCAGGCGCGGACTCTGGATCTCTCGTTGACCCATGGGGGTGCCGTGGTGGTGTCAGTGGGTGGTGGATGGTGCAAATGCCAGGACGTGCTGGAAGGAGAAGGACACAGGCTGGAGCTTCCCCAGAGCTCCCCCTCTCCGTCCCCCCTTCAGCTCGACTACTCATCATCGATTTCACAGCCTAGTCGTGACACAAGAAGGACCTCAGCTCCATATCCATATTTGCAGGCCAATTCTAAGGCACGCAATCCTCCTTCTTGCCATTACAACAGCAATTTGAGGCTGGGACGTCCGACGGCCACCTTCTTGATTGACCCTTGCTCCACCGGCCACTTACACGCACCACTACCGCGATGAGATACGTAAAGGTGCTGCCCTTTGCGGCCGCGGCCTCGGCCATCGTCATCCCCGACGAGGCCACCATCCGCGCGCTGGCCACCGACAAGGCCCAGGATGTTGACGACGCCGTCTCGTCCTGGTGGCACTCCGTCCCCAGCGCCGACGAGCTCCGCACCTCCCTCGGCGACTTGCTCAGCAGCAGCCTCGAGGCCGTCGAGCACAAGGCCAGCAAGCTGCACGGGTACATCCCTGACATTGAGTTCGATCTCTTCGGCAACGAGGACTACGAAGACGACGATGGTGATCACGACCACGACGGACCGCCTCACCGCGGCCCCCCTCCGCACGATGGTCGTCCTCCCCATCACCGCCCGCCACACCGCGGCCACCGCGGCGATCATGGCCACCACGACATCTCCAACCTGACGGTCTACCAGGCCATCTCCGCGTCAAACTACACCACAAAGTTCGCCAAGCTGGTCGATGAATTCCCCGACATCGTCAAGGCCCTCAACTCGACGAAGGCCAACCACACCGTCTTCGCTCCCATTGACAGGGCCTTTGACAAGATCCCAGAGCATCACAAGAAGCCCTCCAAGGAGTTCCTCGAGAAGCTCCTTGAGTACCACATCGTCCCCGGGTACTTCCCCGCCGGCCGTGTCCTCGCCGGCCACACCTTCCCTACCCTGCTCAAGGAGGAGGCGCTCGGTGGCAGACAGCAGCGGCTCCGTATCCAGTTGGGCCTGTTCGGGCTGAGGATCAACTTCTACTCCAAGATCATTGCTCCAAACTTGGTAAGCAGACCCATAGTTTCACACAACAACGACCCGTCTGAGTCTGTTTGCTGATAACCATTACCATTGTAGACCTTCAAGAACGGCATCGTCCACGGAATTGAGAGCATCCTCGTGCCCCCTCCCCCGGCCCAGAAGATCGTTGAGCTTCTCCCCGGTTCCTTCTCGACCCTCCTCCTCGCCGCCGAGAAAACCGGCCTCGCCGACAAGGCCAAGGAGCATTCCCACGACCTTACCGGGCTCACCATCTTCGCACCCACGAACTCGGCCTTCCGCCGGCTCGGCCCTGCCGCCAACGCGTTCCTGTTCAACTCGGAGCGCGGCCTGAAGTACCTCAAGGCCCTCCTCAAGTACCACATCGTGGCCAACGAGACGCTCTACTCGGACGCGTACTACGGGCACAAGAAGCACGACGGCGACGGCGACGGCGACGACGAGGACAAGACGGTGGAGGGGCGCGCCACCGAGAACGGGCACTTCCACGTCGACCTCCCCACGCTGCTCGGCGACCGCCGCCTGAGCATCGACATCGCGCGCTGGTACGGCCTGATCGAGATCAAGATCAACGGCTTCACCCGGGTCGCCGTGCAGGACGGCGTCGCCCGGGACGGCGTGATCCACACCCTCAACAGCGTCCTGATCCCCCCCCACGAGCAGAAGGGCGCGCTCCCGTCCGGCGCGGAGATCAGCGTCGAGGACTTGGTCGAGAGGCTCGAAGGGTTTGTCTCTGATGACGGGCAGGGCGATGTCCCTGTTGCTGACTGGATTGGTGAGCTGTAAGCTGGCGTGATATTTCAGCCATCTTAAACACAAAGTCTCCGATCGCGGTCGTGTGTGACTGCGCAGTCGTACGCCACTTCCAACCCTCATCGAGGACAACTTTCAGGTTTCTCAGTCTTTGCTTCACCTTATACAATTGCTTCACCTTATACAATGTATATGTTTGGAACTCATGTAATCACGCGGGCTCTCCCAGCTAGAGCCGAGACATTCATTAGTTTGCAGAACAAAACATCCTGGCGTTTGGATACATGCCAATTTTTAAGTTATATGGGTACCTGTGCGCAGCTTATCATGGTCTATTCGGTGGCCCGTCTACTCTTTCTGACTACGCTGGAAGCGGTCTTAATCATCATGAACTGTACCAAGCTCACTTTCATTCCCATCTCACCGCCACGCCTGCACAATCTCATGCAGCCGGTCGATCACGACCGGCATGATGCCGTTCAGGCTGTTCTCCATGATGAGGTCGAGGTGCTTGATCGAGTCCTCCTCACTGAGGTCCAGGTGGAACCGCTCGCGCACCTTGGACACGGCCTTGTCCGGCTCGTAGCGGATGTCCGGGATGTTGGCGTGCACCATGAGGCTGAAGAGGTTGAGGATGAGATTGGATGACTTGCGCAGCGCCGAGAAGGCAAGGAAGCAGTACTGCTTGAACTGCAGGTACGCCTCGCTGGGCGGGTTCGCGCCGCCCATGGCGTCCGCCATCTCCTTGCTCAGCTTGACGACGGGCGCAAAGGGCTTCGGGTCCCGGCCCAGGATGAAGCCGAAGTCGGCGTGGAAGAAGTGCCCATCGGGCGCGAGCAGCAGGTTGTCCAGGTGTCGGTCGCCGACGCCGAGGATGTACGTGATGACGCAGTACCCCGCGCAGGACTTGACGAAGGTGTCGAGCGTCTCCTTGCGGAGGCCGAGGTATGCGCGGTCGTCCGGGTTGTGCTGCTTGAGGAAAGCCAGCACAGGGTTGGCCCGGTACTTGGACACGATGGCGGCAAAGGTCTGAGAGGGCACGAACTGTGTCGCGCCGGCGGTAGGACTAGTCGCCAGGATCTTGTATGGCGAAAGCTTGAGATCGAGATTCTCCTTCTGCAGCAGTTGATCCATAAGGGTGATGATCTGTATGACAAGCTGGTCCTGGCGAAGGTCGTCGCCCGTTTTGAATAACATCGGGTACTTCCCTCCAGCCGCAGTCTTGAACGTGACCATGATGGGGGAGAGCGATGATTTGAAAACCCGCGTTTCCTCAGTGACGACACCCGTGATCAGCACGTCCGGATCAAGCGGCAAGGGGATAGGCGGATCTATCAAGGACAGTTCGTTCTTGGGATCGGACAAGAATGCCTTGACTCTCTCGACCTTGCGCACAGCCGTCTCGTTCGACGAGCGGATCTCAGCCGAAATCTTTGAGAGCACCGTGATGATCTCCGCCTGCCTCTTCAGTATCGTGCGCTTGTCCTTGCCACCGGGCTGTTTCTCCATCTCAAGCATGAAGTCATATGACACTTTGGCATACATGCTGCGGATGTTCTCACCCCCGTCATCGTCGCTCTTGTCGCCATATTCGACATTGAGATACCAGAAGAAATAGTTGCCGAGCGCAAAGTTGTTGATCGCTCGTGAGATGAGGAAGCTCGCGAGCGAAGAGGCCTGCACCGCCGACTGGTCGGACTCGGCCGAGATGTGCTCGAACTTGAGCGCCTGGACGAGCTGGAGTAGATACAGTAGCAGCTCATGGTCGTCCGCCTTCTTTAGACGATCGACAGCATAAGCTCGGACAGTAGAATTGTCGAATGTTGGCCCAAGAAGCTCCAGTGCGTCATCGACATCGATTTCTGTCCACTTGACAAGCACCTGTACAGCCAACTTGGACTCGCCTGGATCTTGCCAATTGACCGACTTGACGAATTTTGTCAGGGCTCTCTTGTCCTTGGCGAGATGGTATCGGAACTTCCAGACCAGATCCCTCTCATCCGAGGTCAAGACATGTGTCGGCGAATATGACATGATGAGGTTGAGCTCATCGCGTACCTTGGCGTTCGGGCGGAGGTCTTTGTCTAATATGCCGTGTCGATGCTGACTTCTGGCTAGGCGTCGATGCTTACTCTCTGCTGGGTTCTCCCTAGCACCCACTTCCGGATCGTATATGCGAATGACTCGACCCCCAATGCCTCCATCCTCTGTCTCTTTGATTCCGGGGCCCAACGAGACTTCCGGAGGGGGCTTCATGAGGAAATTTGATTGTGATGCAGATAAATGCTGAAATGACGAAATCGGGAGTGGTGGATATTCATGGTCGGCAAAGACAACGGGAAAGTCGAAGCGAGGCAGCTCGACGTAAAGCGTGAATTTGGAGGGACCAGGCCGAGGAGAGTGCTGCTCGTCTTCGGCAGCTTCTGAGTCCTTACCGTTCTCGAGTTGCCGTACCGACTCCCGCTGAAGGGATTTCACAGTGTTCTTGGCGGCGTTGATACTGCGTCGCTCGGCGCCTCTGTAGACGAGCTGGTCTAGCCACTCCACACGCGGTATCTCGTTCATCTCGTGTTTCTTGAGCAGTCGCTCTATTCTCTCCAGCTCCTCAGCGTCCTTATTGACTGGGGAGGACTCGCCCTTCTTGATGTCTTTCCTTCGTTTGGGGACGCTAGAGGGTGTGGTTGTATTGTCATTGCCATCGGCCAGCTCATGGCGATATATCACGCACTTTTGCCGGCCTTTCTGGAGTTGGTTCTCTTTGTCAAACAGTGGAAGGGTGGTGCCGCCAAACGGCACAGCATGGCCATGCGCATCCTTGCCACCTGTCGGAGACAAGTCCCACAGAGTAATCGCGAGACATGAATTTAGTGGCAGCGACTTGTACGGGATGGGAAGAGACAACCACTCGTTCCAGCTGCGAGTACCGTCAGTTAAGCACTGGCCGTAATCGGAGAAGGAGGCATCACGAACTTTCGCTCATTTCGAAAAGACTTGTAGGCAGTCTGCACTGGAACGGTCAGGGGCTTCGAGCCTGCCCATAGCTGCACTGTCGCATAGAGATCCGAGTTGGGGCTGAGGCAGGCAGTAACCAGGTCAGCGTACTCGATACCAGAGAGGCCATTTCGAGTAGAAGTGTCATTACCTTTGATTTGAGCCAACATGCCTCAGCTCCGGCTTCTCAAGCAGGGTCGAGTACAAATACGGCGTTTCGTCGCCTTCGAGGTTGATTCTGATCGGAATGAGGTATGAGCTCGTCATCCAGGTCAAGCATGGGTCGCATTCTTACATTCTCACGCTCACGGGATGGTCGAGCGTGTTGGAGCTGCCGAAGGAGAAGGGCTCCATGATGACGGCTATATCATGTTGCACCTCAGCTCACGACTACACGTATGAGTTGTGCGGTGTGCTTGTATGGACGGGTTCCGCCCGTGTTGATAATCGACCTCTCAGGCAAAGAGCAACAGCCAGTGGCGATCTGGAGGTTGTTCGGACTAAGATGTCTGCGTCAAAGGGACAACCACCGCTTTTGGCAGCTGGTGCAATGATCGCGCTCTCGAGTGCTTCCCCTTCGTCCTTGACGGGTTGCACCTGGTCTAAGGTCACCAGCCCCACGAGTCACAAGCTACCCGCAGACAGGCCCCCAGACTGCTGACTGAGGAAGCTCACTGACTGGAGCTCGGACCATGGGAGCCACGTGGGGCACGCCAGCGGTCCTCCGGCAGGCAGGTGGGGCACTGAGCTTCAATTAAGCCCCAAACGCGTCGCACTTTCCCGGAAACGCGTCTCCCCAGACCCTGCTCGACGCAAAGAAGCAGTGACAAACACTGTCAGCGGATTGGCAACAAAGCGGCCACACTCACCAGCAAAGAAGGCACTCGGGAGTCTCGCAGCTTTGTACTCCGAACTCGCTCACTATCCTACCTTGTGGAGGAAGTGCTGTTCCACGGTCGGAGACAGCTGTCGACGCTTCACCAGCCATGGCGGGGTCGGATTCCGACTCAGACTCGGCAGACTCTTGGGCTTCTCGCCCACAACGCCGCCAGAGTACTCTTGTCGTCAGAGACAAAGGCAAACAGCAAGAGGTTGCATCCAAGCGGAAGAGAACCCTAACCACAGGAGCCGGCAATGGTGGCTCAAGGCGCCGGACCCATGAACCCGAACCGGAAGAATCGGAGGGGGAAAATCACGACCTACTGCAGGGCGGCTATGATCCAGATCAGCCGCTGGAGCAACGGCGAGAGGTGCAGAGGGGCCTGAGAGATCTTCTCAGGGGCCTTAACGAGAATGGCGATTCGTTACTCCAGCCAAACTCCACCGGCCTTCTGGATATCGTGAAACGAGCCAATGAATTGACGAACGGCATCAAGCAAACGACAGAGGCCACCATCGATTCGAGGTTGCTCGTCAGCACCGTCGACGCATCCTATCGGAAGACCGTCCGACTCACGTCAGGCAATGTTGCACAAGGTCTTGATATCGACGAGTTTTTATCGAAATGTGCATCATACATGCGGCTCGGTGCCGGAATCGAGCAGGACGACGCACCAGGGCTTACCTCGACACAGCAGCAAAGACGAAGACCTGGCACGAGACGACTGAACAGAGACGACGACGACGATGACGACGGCGAGGATGAAGTGGGTGACGAAGGCGACGCGCTGAATTGGGAGCATCTTGGCCGATACGCGTGTGTACCACATATTCGCCGACCTGCCGTGCCAGGCTTCCTACTGGGACCTCTCTCCGTTGAGAAGAAGGTCCGCAAGGTGGTCAAACGCAGCGCACCTTTCAAGGCCAGCAATTTGACAGAGACGAGACCAGAGGTTCTCAATGTCGAGGATGTACAACGATCAGAGAAAAACGACCTCACCGCAATATGCTCGAAGATCCTGCAACGCCTGAGGCAACACCAGACGGAAGCACAAGAAACAATTGAAGAGGCATATGAAAAGGATGGTATATCTGACGACGAGGCGCAGATGATGATGCAGAAATGGGGTCTTCGAGATACTGGCGGTATCGATTTGCTCAGATTTGTGGTCAACCCACGATCTTTCGGCCAGACCGTGGAGAATCTGTTCTATGTCAGCTTCCTCATACGCGATGGCCAGGTCCGTATTGACTTTGACAGCAACGAATTCCCGACCTTGTGTAAGTTGGCAACATTTGAATCTTCTCAAGGAAGTACTAACCATGAGCGGACATAGTGCCTGTGGACAAAGACGAGGAGCAAAGTACAGGCACGAAGCACGGTGCGCAAAGGCAGCAAGCAGTATTGTCTATTGATATGGGCATGTGGCGCGACATCATTGAGACCTTCGACATCAAAGAGTCTATTATCCCGCATCGGAAAGAAGAGACACACAAGGGACCAGGTGCTCGTGGTTGGTATAGTTGAGAAAGGTCATCAGAGCAAACAGAAGGGCAGCCAGTTGTGCGATGCTTGCTTGACATGTCGAGACTCACGTCTCTCAGGCATCAGGACGAGAACATCCTAAGGCAGTGCTAGGTCTCTTGCGAAACCGTACAAATTGCAGACCGCGGCATTTTTTGAAGACTTTTTCCGAGCTTCATGTTCCTTCCACGATTCATCCACTTGCGGACAACAGCGAAACGACCCAACACCAATTTCCAATTTCCACTACCAACCCCAGATTCTGAGGGCTGTTATCTCACAGCACAATGGGAAGCAACCAACAATCCCCACTGAACTGCAGTCCGAATAATACCCTTGGTCGCACCACTGTGCCCTGCAACGCTTCCAGGACCAGTGGCAATGCAGAGACTCAGAGTGCGCAGAGCTCTGGCTTGGACAACATGTTGGGAGGGCAATCGGACCTGGAAACCGTGCTTCACATCGACAAGTTGACGAAGAAGCCGCACGCCACGACGAAACAGCACGATCCCCGCGAACGCGAGAAAGAACAACAGAAAGCCGAGCTAGACGCAGCTTTAGATCGCCAGAAGTCATATTACGAAGACATGCTGCTCCAAACGGAAAATTCAGCTGAGCAAGAACTTCAACGACATAAAGCTGAACTACGAAGCCTCCACGCCAAGAACAACGAGTTGCGCAACAAGAACCTAGAACTTGCCAAACAAGTTGCTGAATATGCCAATAATTGGGACGAGTGTGTCGACGCAAAGCAGTTGGCCATCAACAATCACGAAACAGCTAAGCGTCAAGTTCATGTTTTGGAGGGCAAGCTACGACGCGCTGAGAGTGACTTTGATGGGATTGATCGGGAGCTGCGAGATCAGACGGCTCGGATGGAACATGCAAACGAGGACGCCAAAAAGAGGATAGCTGCCGCTTTTGGATCCGAGATGGAGCTGCGTTGGACCACGGAGCTCCAGGTCGGAAGACTCCAGGAGCACTTGCGCCTAAGAGATCACAGGATCAGGAGCTTGACTGATCAGCTCACTGAACTGCAAATGCGCGCTGTCGTCGCCGCCTCGACAGGAACAACACCCAGTATCTCACCATATACCACGATGTCTCGGACCGACGAAGCGCCCATCAGAGACGGAATTTTCGGCGCGTCTTGGGGTAGACTGAGGAGTAAGAGGCGCCCGCGCATATCTCTATTGGCGGAGCTGGAGTCGCTCTCTGCGCCGTCACTTGGCGCATGGTCTGACTCTGCCGATGAAGAGAGCGAGGGTGACTCAGGCTGGGAATTCTCCGAGTACCCAGAATTTGACAAGAAGGAGTCAAAGTTTCATCCGCGTGATGGCAAGGCCGTCTGGGGAGCAGATCGTGCAGAAATTTCCACGGACAGTATGTCGCTGCTACGCTCAGAGCCGAGCGGCGCGAGAAGGCCATTTTCTTCAAGCGACGACAGCAGCAGCATTGTCGACCCTTGTTCCGACGCGAGTGATTTCACTGACGAGAGTCAAGTTTCATCGTCGCCGTCGAGCCCTTTGGATGTTCAGATCTCATCCACGAAGCACTGCATAGAGCCGGGCCCTATCAACTGGGTGGAGAGGGATAGATTACGCCATACACCAGTATTTGAGGCACAGCACTCGCAGCAAGATACGGACGAAAGTGGTCGTCCGGTGGTCCCTGTGGGGAGCACTGCCCTGCTGCAAGCGGCCAAAACCCCGAACGGCAGTTGGTGGTTTGCAGGCACGAGACAGCGGGCGTGGCTAGCGCATTACGTGCTGCTGGTCGCGTTAGCGGTCGCATTCCTGGCTGAGACAGCGCAGTATCGGGCGTGGACGAGCGCGAATAGTGTAAGCCGGGCAATGTATGTGGCGGCCGAGGCTGAGCAGTGGTGCTTCCGCGTGCCGAGTGCTGATGCGGCGTGGGACCTGTTGTCGCCGAGCGAGATGCCAGGTCGGCCTTCGCGGTGGCCTTGAACGCTCCGGAATGTCGAGATTTTCCTCTTTGGGGGAGTGACAGAGGCCAGGAGCCAAAGCGGGAAGAGCTCCGCGGGAACGTCTCCACCGGCGCATCCAGGGGTCTGGTGCTGAGGATTCTTCCCGAGCTGTTTTGCTAGCCAAGCTGGAAACGGCCAAATATAGCCTCATGTCACATGTGATTCCTGGATCACCCCATTTGTCTCATATTGTGCGACACGGTGAAAACTTTGCGTCTTTCGTGGTTTTCGACATCGAATGTAAGTCAAAATCTAATGTGCACGTGAGAATGCCGTTCGTCTCGGCCGAGGAACAGCGCATGCGGTCATAGATGGGGGGGCCTTGACAAGGGTAATCTCGTTGTGGTGCATGCGTGTGATATGCGTGTGATGTGGGCGAACACTGCCCGGCCGCTCCGCCTTAATCTAAGTCTAGCAATATCACAAGCGTACCGGATCCTGCGCAGCATAGTCTACGTGAAGCGCCTTGTTCAATGAGCGGAGGACGGGTACAAGGTGAAGCCCGAAATCCCATGCTCGCCAGACCTCGGTATTGATGCCAGAGCTCTGCGCGGTAACTGCGTCCCGCCCCACTCCAGCGTGTGCAGCTCGGGCCCGGCCGCATGGCGTCATGGTGGTCTTTTATTGATGATGCTGGTGGTGGTGACGATGACCGAACCTGGTGGTGCGGGCTGATCCCGCCTCTGGGCCACGGGGCTGAACTCTGGCGCGACAGTCCAATGCCATGTGGGCTCCTGCCTCTGTCTTTCTCTCTGTGTTCGCCGTAGCTGCCGTCCGCATAGAGATACTAAGTCATGCCCATCATCGCAAAGAATCTTAAAGCCGCCCGACTCCTCGTCGCCTCTACGACTCCCCGCCTCCCACAGCGATTCCTCAACAGCAACCCCGTGCGACTCGCCCTCTACTCTCTCCCCGTCATCGCAGCCGGGCTCCTCCTCCTTCCATCATCATCGACACCGCGGACGCTCCTTTCCACCTCGGCATCCACCGTCAGCATGTCGAGCAAGCTCATCCCCTCGAGCCCGGACGACGTCATGGTGATCCGCCACGTCACCCCGAACGTCGTGACCTGCTCAGTGCCCTTCTCGCGCTTCGGTATGGTCCGCGTCGGCGGCCGTGGCACGATCATCAAGATGACCAACGGCAGCCTTGCCGTCTTCAGCCCTGTCGCGCTGACCCCAGCCGTCAAGACCAAGATCCTCGAGCTCAGCGGCGGGCCCGGCTCCGCACCAAAGCTCGCCTACATCATCGCGGGCGACATTGAGCACCACATCTTCCTCTCCGAGTGGGCGCGCGAGTACCCGGCCGCGAAAGTGATCGGCCCGGAGGGCTTGCCCGAGAAGCGCAGCAAGGTGACCAACGACGACAAGATCACGCCCATCGACTTCGCCGCGGTGCTCAGCGACGCGAACCACGACGGCAAAGGCGCCCTGGATGCCGAGTTCCTCGCCGACTTCGAGGTCGAGTACGTCGGCTCGCACGCCAACAAGGAGGTCGTGCTGTGCTACAAGCCCGACCGCGTGCTCATCGAGGCGGACCTGTTCTTCAACCTGCCCGCCATTGAGCAGTACTCGCGCGTGCCCGACGCCGACAAGGCCGGCCACGGGCTCGTCAACCGGTTCTTCCAGATGTTCCAGGGCACCGAGGGGGATGCCAAAGGGAACAAGCGTTTCCAGTGGTACGTCCTGAGCGCGGGGAACCGGGATAAGTACAGCGAGAGCGTGAGGCGGATATACAACTGGGACTTTGACGCCGTGATCCCGTGCCACGGCGAGACGATCGACAAGGGCGGCAAAGCGGTGTTTGCCAAGGTGTTCGAGTGGCACCTTGAGGGACATAAATAGGGCAGGATACAGTATTGCTGTGGCGGTCGGTAGTCGAGATGAGCAGACCAAATAATCTCTTGGGGAAAGGACACCGAAAATCATTGTAGCGTAGCGTCTGGGCTGTACCGCCAAGGAGTTTTTGTTTTTGGCTGAGAGGAAAGCGTCCCGGGGGACCAGAATGCACTTGATATCAATCAATACCCAAATCGAGATACACGTTGCTTCCTACACTGAGCCCACAAGCTTCAACTTCAAAGCAGGACCTCCCAAAACGACCTTCCGAGCGTAATCGACTACGTCTACCCCGTCGCAAATGTAGGAGCGCATCTCTCACGTGTGCTGTGGAATTGGAGCAGAGAAAGACATGCCTCAAAATGCTGGTCGTTCGATCATATTTCGAAGCCTTCGCTGGATGATGTATGATCCCCGTCCCTCCCAAAAACTAACAGCACGGAAAACAAGGAACCCAAGACAACCGTTCTTTGCGCTATTCTGTGAAAACAAAGCCGAAAAATGATAAGAACAAAGAGGCACAAAGGTACAACCAAGGCTCCCTGCCAAATCCCTCTAGATCTCAAATCGTAACCACTACTCCGCTCTCGGCCTCCCAGCTCAGCTGGATCAGGCGCTACTGCTTCGCACTTGCTCTCCATCGATTACTCTGTGCTGAATGTCACTTTACGCCATCGTGGATTCCTCGTGCCTGGGATTGTCGAGATCGCTAGGTATGCGGAACATGTTGTTCCAGATAATCGTGTTGGCCTGCAGCCTCTGGCCAACACAAGAGAGGCCTTGGATTTGGTCGAAGCAAATCGTCAACTGCGGCACCGTCGCGCAAAGCGCCACATGCGATGCTCGAGGCACAGGAGCGAACCTTTAGCGTCTGTGTAGGCTGCCACGGACGAAATGCGCTGCAAGGTGACAACAATTCCCACGTGACAAGCAACCCGAAGCATCGCTTCCCTCGGGAGTGTTGGTTCTGTGTCGGTGTAACGAGCTAACAGAGAGGTCCAACTACGGCTGCGAAACTGACGAAAGCGCATAGTCTAATGCGTAAGTTGTCGGAGAGTCGACACAACTATGCCTTCTCCTGGGTGATGAGCTCAGATCTTCTGTTGTTCTTCCAGAAATCGATCGCTGCCACAACATCTTGACCATTCTCGTCCTCGTACGCGAAAAGAATCTACCATAGTTGTTAGCATTGAGACCTGAACAGGAGCGCACGTGGTTCCTTACCTCGTGGGTGCTGCTGTGAAGCATTCTAATGTTCTTGTGTGGCACGATATGCACCGCACCACTCTCGATGTTACGAAGCTCGATAAAGTTGGGCTCGAAAGCCAAGATCCACGGATAAGAAAGTGCGAACGATTGCGGCACGCCTTCCCAGTCAATCCTCCACTCAGGCCGGGCTCTCCAGCCATTTCGATTAACGAAAAAGGAGAAATCCGTGTAGTTGAGGAGGAACTCTCCATTGAGGCGCTCGATGTGAATTGGCTTGACCCCTTCTTTCCTAGCCACAAAGTCGAGGGAAGTGTCGGCTTGGTCAAGTAGCGATTGGGTCTCCAAGGTCTCTAGTGACACGACCTCGAAGCCTCGAGCACAAGCTACACAGAGCTTGCTCTTGAGGAAGTGAACAGAGGTCGACTCAGTGGGGATGTAGAACTCCTTGAATGCCTTCAGTTCATCCTGTCCTGCATTGAACATCTTGCCGAAACCCTTTTGCTTCTTTCCCTTGCTCATCGAATCATTGGGTTCATAAACCTTGATTGTCGTGGAGAGCGCACTTGACTTGACGCAACAAACCAAGTGGCGCCCGAGGCAGATACCAGTCTTGAAGAAGTTGCAGTGACTCTGGATCTTCTTTGGACGCTTGGACAACGTGGGCTCGTTGGGGTCGAGAGCGGCCATCGAGTAAGAGAGCAGGGACTTGTTCGAAAGTACAAGGAGGAGGCCGTATTCTTCGAGAAGATCAACCTGGGTCACATTTTGTGCCTCAATCACCCGCTTAGGGGGCTGATCTTTGTTCTTGCGAACAGACACGTAAATGCCGTTATCCGTGCCATAGATGAGCTTCCGCCCACCATCTAATTAGAGGGGAAACATGGTCAGACAACGATATCGGATAGAGGCATGGATGAGTATACCGCTGAAAACATACCAAATGGTGTCACTGTATTCACAAAATTGCCAGCCTGAAAGAAGCCGGAGGACAAAGTGTTGACGTTGAAGAAGTCGGCTCTGGCTCGGAGGCGCTGCTGGGCGGTGTCGATATACTCAAGCCACTTCTTGCGAGCAGACTGATTCGAAGCATACAGGATCTGCTCGTAAAAGTTCCGGCCAAGATGGCGGAACGTGATCGGCCAGCCTTCTGCCAATTTCTTGTCCGACTCCTTGCTGCGGAACGACGGCAGACTTGACGAGCTGCGCTTCATGCCCTGCTGGGGAATGACTTCTGCCATCTCTCTGATAGAGAGAAGTTCGAGCGGTATGGGCTGCTTATGTTAGTAACGAAACTGTAGATCAAGTGCGGTTAGTGGGGACTCACCCTGCGATAGGCCTTGACTTCTTCTTGCCCTTTGCCTACTTGCTTGATACGGACAAGCAAGACCGCGTGATCAAACAAGAAGGCAGTGATATCTGTCGGATCTGTCAATGTCTTCTTGAAGTTGGTCTTGAAAACAAGTTCACGACCGTCCTCAGTGAGCTTCAAATCCACGCGGTCTGCTGGGCGGAATCGCAGCTGCTCGTTGAGTCGCCGCAAGTTGAATCTGTTTTCCGCCTTGCCCGACTCAGCGTTAACTCTGGTAAGCAGCTCTCGAATAGTCGTGAGGACCTTGGGAATATCCTCCTTGTCGGGATTGCCATCTTCTGTGTTTTTGAGCACGTTTTCGAGGAGCAAAGGGTATCTGGCCAGTCTTGTTGTGGGCTTAGTCAGATACCCGTTCAGTTCCAGCTTGCGGGATTCTTTTCTTCGTTCGATTTCCTCGACGAACTTGGCGAAGTAGGGATTGGCTGAGCGTTCGTTCTCGAAGCTGAACTTGGCTTCCAACTGCTTCGAACCGTACAGGATGAAGGGCTCGAACTGTGGCACAATTTCCAAGAAGATGTCACCGATATTGCGAACAACGTGATCCTTCTGCTGCCGCTCAGTGAGAGCGCGAGCGAACCTGGAGCTGACAGAATGAACGCTGGGGTGGTCGATGACATTGCTGAAGATTTGTCTGACAACGCGATCCCTTCGCTGGGCTGGGATGGGCGACCCTTGCGACCGGAGAGGCAGGATCCAGAAGTCCCTTAGATACTCCAAGTCTTTGACAAAGTCTCTCTCCGTATAGCAGATTTCAGAGATGACTTCCTGTCTCTTCTTTTCCCTGTCGTCGACGCTCTCAGCAATCGCCTTGGGCACGGTGTTGATCCACAGTTTCTGTTCGTCTGTCTGGTCCAGGTCGTCGTTGAGAGCCGCGTCTTGGTCTTTTTTGAGGCCGACCTGAGGCTTGAGGTTGAGGCGAGCCACTTGTTCAAGTCTCCTGGGGCATGCGATGGAGTAGCACAACTGGTCTCGTGTACAAGTCGGTGAATAACACTCAGAGAGGAGGACAAAGACACCATTGACAGCTGTCTTGTCTTCTGGTTCGTCCATCAGCGTTTCACGGAACTGATACATCTCTGATGTCGAGTCTCGCAGTCGGTGCTCGTATGTGACATCGTGAAAGAACTTCTGAGCATCAAGAGCACGGCCCAAAAGTAGAGCCAAGTTTCTGTCGGTCGTTCTGATAATGTACGACAAAACATCAACGGCTTCAGAACCACTGAAAGCATTCTTATACGTAAGCCCGTTCTTAGTCCTCTCGCCTGTAATGATCTTGCGCTGGAAGCACTCGGCCACCTTCGAAAGAAAGGCTGGATTCACAAGGGGAGCTCGTATCTTGCCAGTGGGTGGCCGATCCCCCTCAGCGGACTTCTGCGAAGCCACCGAGGGTCTGTGCATCAGCGGCTGGCGTCCAATTTCCGATGGCGCAATTGTACTAGCCATCGACATCGTCCGACTATGATCGCCGCCCGCTGTTGAGGAAGCCATTGTCGAGGAAGCCATGCTCATGGTCCTAGTTGCAGATCCAGGAGTCGAAGCGTGACCATTGTAGTTTGCATAGCCGTTCATGCCA
Organism: Microdochium bolleyi; assembly: GCA_001566295.1. Classification (NCBI taxonomy): domain Eukaryota; kingdom Fungi; phylum Ascomycota; class Sordariomycetes; order Xylariales; family Microdochiaceae; genus Microdochium; species Microdochium bolleyi. The sequence continues at coordinate 786,456 of KQ964247.1, forward strand.
GGGCCTTCATTGGATGGTGCTCGTGCTCGGTTCGGTATCACGCGGCCGCTCATGGTCTGGTGCGAAGAATGGTGAGACGGGTCGCGATCGGGAGGGTATCCAGTCATTGACATGGAACGGTCGTCATGGCGTTCGGGGACAACGCGGCCTTGTGCTGTGGTACGAGACGATGGTGCCGGCGCTGGCCCCTGTCTGAAATTAGGCTGTGCGGCCTGATACTGACCAGAAGGCTGCTGATATGTTGGCTGTCGTGGCAGGCTGGCCATAGACTGTGACCGGTATGGATCATCGCGGAGAGAAGCACCCGATCCAGGCTGCGGCTGGTGGAAACGCTGTTGAGGGTGAGGCGGAGGAGGCCCACGTGGTGGGTAGCCGGCAGGAACACCATCTCTCGACTCATATCGCGGTTGGCCTTGGGGCGGCGGCCCAGGATACGGCCGACGATCTGGGCCGGGAGGAGGCTGTCGCTGGTGTTGCCCGGGAAGTGGTGGGGGATAACCTCCTGAGGGATGTCGCTGGCTTTGGTAATACCCGTTGGTCATGCTCGTGTCCATTGTGCGTGTCCGCTGAGCCATCGGATCACCGTAACCACCTCGCGGCGCACCCGGTGGGGGCATCCGCGGCGGAGGCCTCCGTTGCATCTCGGGGTAGCCAGCGGAGCTGGACGCCATGGAAGACATGGTGTTTGTCCTGCCATCGTGACCACCTGTGTGAGGTTGAGGCATGTTTCCGGTAGATGCAGATGACATTGTCGTGGATCGACCGCCAGGTGGCGCTGCGCCAAAGATGTCATTGAAGACAGCATCGCGCTGATTGCCAGGTGCGGGTCCGTATCGTCGCTGATCGTATTGGTATTCCGCCATTTTGGCTATTTCTGACGCGCATTGGAAGTCAGCATACCATCGGAGAGGACACGAGAGGTCTGCACATCTGAGCTGGCGATTACAATCCTCCCTGAGCACTTGCGACAGCCCATTTGCTCGTTCACAGGTTCGATAGTGCGCGCAACAGACAAGACAGAAATGCCCAAGACAGAGGAGAGCAACGAAGAGGGAAGATAGGGCACCAGGAAGGGACTCACCTTCAGAGAAGTGAGGGCCAGCAGCCCTGACCTGAGAGGACCGTCGTTGACCAAGGGAGTACACCGGCTGTGGTGCTCACGGGCACCGGGAGGTTGACACGCAGCCTTGTGACCGGCGCAGCCGAAGTATATGCAGACTGTTGCAGAATGTGGAGGGCCGAGTGGCTGGTTGTAGCACTGGCAGGATCTGTGGTCGAGCAAGTTGGTTTCGAGAAGAGAGGCAGGTCGGGAGAGGCAGGATGCGGGCAATAGGAGGTCCGGCAAGGATGCAAGGAGGGATATACGGGGTCGAGCGAGCGCGGGAGTCGTGTCGGGGGGAGGCAGGCGAGACGAGATATGCCGTCGGCAGTCCGGGGCGTCGCTGTTGTGGCGTCGAAGAGAGCGATGCGCCAACGCGGTGGGTGGTTGTCGATACTGGCACAGAGGATTGGAAGATGTGGAAGGCCACCAGCAAGCATATCACAATGGCCTTGCCAGGCTCAAATCGAGCGGAACATTGTCGGTGGGTTCTGCACTGTGAAGAGCTTGGCGCGGGCGGGCCAGGCGCAATCGGGGGAACACAGCAGGCACAGAGCGGAGCACCGTGCTGCAGTCTGGCATTGATGGCCCTGCCGTGCAAGGGGCCGGCCAATCAGCGCTGTCTGGGCGTCAGTGTCTTGCAGTCGAGGTGCCCGGCGGCGCGTGTGTACACTGAGGTACACAGGTAGGTACCTATAGGTACCTAAAGATAACATTGGAAGCTCCGTACATGGCGTGTATAAAGAAGCTCTTCACAACATTACTACCTGTTGTCAGCGTGTGCTGCCATTCTGGGAACACCTCGGGTCGGACGGTATTCCAACTTGCGAGCACGAGATGCGGGCGCCATCCAGTCCCATATCAGTGCGCGGCAATCGAAACCTGGCGGGAGACCAAGTATCCCCACAACTTACATCACTCGCGGCGAAACCCTGTACTTAGCAACGTTGAGGAAAGGCTTATACTGCCTCCCATTCAGAACACAAAGAAAGGCTCGTTGACACGATAGTCGGACAACCGGAGCAGGGCTCCCAAGACTTGTGCTGGTCGAGGGGTCAGCCACTTCGCCGGGCGATATCATTCACAGCACGGTCCTGTCTTGCGCTCTGTCAAGCGGCTGGGGTCTCGACGATCCAGCATGGCGACAACTCAAGGTCAATGGCGAAGTCTGATGCACTCGGTGTCGGCAGGTATGCCATGGCAGACGTGAACGATGCGTTTGTTTGCGACTCGCAATGAAGACTGTAACGTGCGATGCAGGTGCGACCAACCTTTCTATGGATTTGCTGGCTGTGACGACTGCACCGTCTCTGGGTCGCCGAGACACTGTACAGAAGTGTCGCCAGCCATGACCCACTTTTTCGAGCACCAGGACAGGAGCTGTACACACCTATTACGCACCTTACAGGCAGCTCTCTTACCACTCTACATCCACGACGATTCTCGAAGAGCTGGCCGACATCCCAAACCACGCCGTCGCCCCTCTCGTCCACCGGCCTTCACGTCCATTATCACCTCGAAGACATCATATCGTGCTGCGCGCGCCATTGTCAACATGTCGTCCATACTACAAAATGAGAACGAGATCGCCCCCAAGTTCGCGCCCTTTGTTGGCATGGTAAGTCCTCGTCTATTCTTTGGTGATCACTACTGTCAACCTTCCGGCGAGAGACCTGAATACCATGGAACCAATACTGACCTGTTGCCATGCAGGCCGGCATTGCCGCAGCGATGATCTTCGGATGTACGGCACCCCTCCTCCCACAACTACCTCCTCGCGCTCCCAAATTTCGCAGAACACTCACACGAAGCATTCAGGTGTCGGCGCAGCTTTCGGCACAGCCAAGTCTGGCATCGGTATCGCCGGTGTTGGTGTCTTTCGACCCGATCTCATCATGAAGGTGCGCTACACTCAGATGCTGCCACTCCCAAGCTCACATGATTCTCAACGTGCCCAGCTGTCCATATGTGCTAATGTTGAAGTGCCACAGTCACTCATCCCAGTCATCATGTCGGGTATTCTCGCCGTATACTCGCTCGTCGTGTCGGTCTTGATCGCCGAAGATATGAAGCCAGGCCAGTCCTACAGCTTATACACGTACGTGGAGCACAAACAAGCCGCCTCCCGTTCCAGTTGAACCTGCCACTATAGGCAACGGACGAGAACAACAGTGCTAATAACTGGCTATACAGAGGATTCTGCCACCTGGCATGTGGCCTGTCTGTCGGTATCACGGGCATGGCCGCGGGCTACTGCATCGGCATCGTCGGCGACAAGGGCGTGCGTGCTTACATGGAACAATCGCGAATCTTTGTCGGCATGGTCCTGATCCTGATTTTCGGCGAGGTCTTGGGTCTTTACGGGTGCGTCCACATAATTCCACTTTGCATGGTCCCCATTCATGGCGAATTGTCAGGCTAACTGTGCGATCAGTCTTATTGTTGCCCTCATTCTCAACACCAAATCCCAGGGTTAAAACACCCCGACCGGAACAGACAAGCCTGCCCACTGCATCGCCGTCGCGGTAGGATACATAGTATTATGTACAAGAGAGCAGTTCGGAGGCAGGTCGTATGAGCCCGTACAAGGCTCCCGCGAGAGATTGACACGTACAGACGTGAGAAGAGCAGGAGCAAGGGGCGTCTGCCCATTGCACGGAAAGGCGTTCAGGTTGTCGCATTGTGGTTTCGCAGCGGTTGTAGAATTATGTAGGAGCAACTTGCAGGACACACTTCTTATGAGCAACCACATGCTCTCCTTCCATGGTGGGACAATGGGCATCAAACAGCCATTTGTCCACTTGAGCAAACTATACCAAGAGCCTACATCACCAGTCATGACATCCGAAACACAGCATGTTCTTCATTCTCAATCTAAGCTACCTGGGTAATGTGACCCTGGTTACTGTAAAAGCCCTCCTGCGCCCTCACAGACGAGGCCCAGCCCCGTTGCCCTCGTCCAATTTCATTGCGTTATTTCCCCTCTATATCCATTCTGCCTGAAGATGTCGTCTGGGCTCGTTTGCTGTCCCAGGAGAAGAGAAAACGTTAAAAGACCGCAAACCTGCCTGAGATGCTACAGGACTCCTGTTGCCTGCAATTCTTCGGAGCAGAGAGAGGCTTTGCCATAAATCGTGAATGAGAACCCGTAAAACGTTTGCGCGTCATATAATAAACAAGCACCCGCGGGAGATGCAGTGCCAACAACCCCCAGGGTCTGAGATGTGTTTGATCCCGCAGAAAGAGAACTGGGGAAATTGAGCGTGGAGAAGTAGAGCGGAAACCAGTTCTGTCTCGACTCGAATCTTTCCAAATGAAGATATGCGCGGTGAGCTGCGAGAAACAACGCATGTGATGCTGAAGTAAATGCCCATTTGCCCAATGACGCGCCAGAAGAGAAATCAAAGTGCCAATATCAAGAGGAAAACTTTATCTTGCCAGCCGGCCGAGGATGCTTCTGCGGCTCCCACTCTCGACCTCTCGACGGCTGTTCTGGGCTGCGCGCTCGCGCTCCTCCCGGCTTTTCATTTGAGCTATTCACGGGATCTTGGTCAGCACGTCAAGAAAGACTTGAGAGTGTCCTTTCCTGGATTCAGTGTTACTCACCCAAGAATCGGTCCCACCGCAAATCCTCAAGAATGAGGATATCGTCTCCATTCTGCCTGGCGAGACGAGTACGACGGGCTTTCGCCGCAGCTTCTTCACCAACGAGGTATGGATCTTCAAGAGGTCTCACACGGTTCGCTTCCTCGGCATTCATCCTCTGCATAACAGTGCGCAAGGCGTTCTCTACTGTAGCGGTTGAGTTGTTGTGTCTGGCAGCGTTGGCTCGGCGGTGGGCGACTCTTTGCATCGTGGGATTGCTGTGCACGGCCGACCAAGTGCCAACGCGGAAGTCGGTCAGTTGAAGCGGCTCGCTCTGTCGTGGAGGTGATGGTACACGTGGCAAGCCTCTCGCGGGACCATTGTATGATGTTGGCGAGGAGCGACTTGGAGGCGGCACCATGCTTCGAGGAGTAGAGCACTGCGATGACCGGGCCGGCGGACTGTATGGGGGTGCCGCTTCACGAGGATAGACGGTGGAGTGGTACGATGGCGCCTCGGACACTTCGACATGTATGTCAGTATCCGAACAGAGCGACACCTCGTACCTCAAAACCTACCATAAGAGGGTGCTGTCGAGCGGATCGACGCGGTATCGAAGTCGTCAGCGCTCAGGCGAGCGTGGTACATGTCGACAGCCATGGTCTCGCACTTGTTACTGCCGCGAAAAGAACTCAAAGGATCGGAGTATCAGATAGACGGAAATAGAGGGACAAGGGCAAGACTAGAGCAGCGTGCGTGTGCATATGAGGGTGATAATTCTGGACTGGAGGCCTGTGTGAGACTGGTCTGTCTAGTACAGATGACTGAGCTGGGGACTTTCTGAGACCGGTGTGCTGTCTCGGCTGCACAAATCAAAGACTGGTCTGTCGAGGGACTGGATGACTGCTTCCTCTACTTGCTTATCTCTGAGCTGCCTGAGGTTGTCTTTCGTGGAAGCGAGGGGCACGTGAGGTGGGGTGACGGAGGACAGCGATCTGAGTCTGGCAAAGGGAGAAGTGGCCGTGACAGCTCCGAGATGGGGAGCCGGGCAGTGCTGTCTGTATTTAGACGGTGGGAGGGAGACCCGAGCCGAGGAGTAGCAGGAGGTCCCGGTGACATCGAGGAGCCGCTCAGCATCCGGGCTTGGGTGAGCCGGACCTTCTCAGGCGAGAAGCCGGGCAGCGGTGCCTGGCTTGCTGTATGCAGCGTACATATGACGGGCGGGTACTGGCAGCCTGGTTGCGTAGCCTGCCGACCGAGCACGGCCAAGCTTGTGATGCGGCCCCAGGAAGGAGGACGCCAGGCCGGTGGAGAGAGCACATCACCAGGCGGGTCGTGTCGGGCCCATTGTGGCCAGGTATCGGGTACTTAACACGGTGCCTGTCGCGGTGAAGACAGGGAGCTGCAGCATGGCGTGGCTGCGTTCTGGAAGCTGCGCGTGTCGGCGGGAACTTTGCACGGTTAGCATGGACTTGTTGGACGGCGCAAGCGCGGGGCCGGCCAGCCTGATCCCTGCCAGGATGTGTCTCTTGGGCCGTGGAGGGGGTGGGGCCGGCCGATGGTGCTAGCGTGCAAGTCGCAACCTCCGCCAAGCCAGCAGCCACGATGTCCACTGGCCATCGAGCCTAAGAGGGAATGCTCCGCACACTCTCACGGCGGGGTAGACGGCCGGAACTCAGAGGCTGCCCGGGTGGCAGGCGTGTGTGTATCTGCTAGGTGCCCCAAACTCGCAGGACACGCTTCCAAGGCCGGCTGCATCCTTTTTGCATTTCTTCCCGGTCGAGGCGGGCGGGCGCACGTGTCCACAGCATGTCTTGGAGCACGACCAAGGAGGTGTGTGCTGTTGCGATAACTGCTGGAACATGGGAGTCAGCCGGCACCAACGCAGCGATCATGATGTCTGCCACGGCACACCCTCACACCGCAAAGTGCAACAGGCATCTTCAAATCGTGCATGGTGGCCTGCAGGGTCCAGACATCTCATCAGCCCAGGTCGGGCAGGTCAGCCAGGTCAGCAGTCCAGTCGCCGCCCGTGGAGGGTGGCAGCCCGGCGCACGACGCACAACGCTCGCTGCATGGTCCCTTGTTTCCTGCCGTCCTGCGGTTCCTGTGCTTTCTCGCTCGCTGTGGTGTCTTCCGGATAAACAACGGACCTCGGATCCTCCAGGTATAGGATACATCGACCGACACGCCCGTCCGGAGACTGTCATGGTGGCTGAGCATGGCGTCTCGACGATGTGGGTTGTCACTTGCTCAAGCCCACAACAACGCAGCGGCGTGTGCTCGTAATTACGACAACGATAAGCTGCAGGACAGACAGACAGCATGCAGTCATGCCCACCTGGAGGGGCCCCTTGTCTTGGCCCCGCGGCCCGCCCTAGGGGCATGTCGAGCATGTCGACATCCATCGGAGCCCGGGCTGGTGCTGGGCGAAGCGGAAGTTAGTGACACCCACTATTCTCGTCCGAGGCCCACTGCCAAACCTGCTCAGCATGCACATCTGTGATGCACACGACATCACGGATGGGGAAGCCCACACTTGCGTACGTCTGTCGTGAAGCGAGTGGTATGCGGAGTGACATTTGTCGTGGGGGCCCTGCACAGCATCTTTGGAACGGCAAGCTGATCACGGGTTATCGATCACTGATCCGTATCCCAGCATACGCTTAAACATGAGATCTGCAAATGTGCTACCACTGCCACGTTTCGGGAAGATGACTGCCTTGGTTCTCACATGTGCCAAGTCCGCTTGCCCATGCCGGTGACGGCAGCAGACTCCACGCATTCGACCTCACAGCGGCACTCGGCCGGGTGTACGGCCTGGGCACGCCGCAACTCCACGGCCGAACATCCGGCGTGGACATTTGTGATTCGACGTGAACCATGCTCAGCTGGACAAGACTGCAGTAGAGCGGTCGCAGGTATTCCATCTGCTGAGCTCACCCAGGTGCTGTTCCGGGAAGAATGCAGGATGAAACTGGACCTGCCGTGCCACCAAATATCACGATCACATGAAAAGGTCCACGGTACACGCCAAAGGCATATTCACGCAATACTGCACAACGTAAGGTACTCCAACAAACTTGCCCCCTTCTTAGCGGCAACCTCAACCAGAGCTAGCTTGCTCAACTCTGTTTGCTATTCGCGGGGTTGTGTGACCACCTGCCCAAGAAGCTTATTATCAAGTCTTCCGCCAGTCCGTTTCGAGAGTGTCGGTGTGCACACCCAAGGTCCGACTATGACGGGCGATGAGCAGTGCTTCATGCGCTTCAGCCTATAAGAGGCGTCTCGGCGGCTGTGGCTAGCCAGGACAGCACGCGTGTCCTTGGACGAACCTACTCCAAGTTTGCGCGCGACACGAATGCCAGCACACCCGCAAGGTAGAGAGCCTTCTACGTTCCTTCTACCGGTCTGGAGCAATGAATCTAAGGACGATGCATCGGTCGTCTTGACACGGTCCGTCGCGCGGCTTTGCAAGTCGAACGCCACCATCAGCCAGTCCATTGCCATGCTAGGTAGCACTTCGGTAGTGTATTCAGCACCGCGCACTTGTCACGGGTGTTATGTTTTGTCACAAGTGCGAAAACCATATCCATCATTCGTCGTGCCCCATGGGGCAGGCCAGTGTACCTTATATATCCCAGCGGTTTGTACTACATGATTCGTGCCCAAATAACGCCCATGCCAGCAACAATCTCAGAAACACCAACTCCTATGTAGAAGACGCCCCGGCGACGACCTCTGAGTCAAAAGCAAAACAAAGCAATTCAATGCCAACCAACCCATTGGGAACCAAATTCACACAGCCTCCGCCGAGCCTTCTCATGCTACATCGCCAGCTGTCAAACGTTGGCTATGTGCCCTTTGATGACGCACTATACCACCACATGGCGCATACACTGCCTCGTCGATGACAACTCCGGTAGAGCCCTACACTTGGTCCGCCCCGTGCCGTTCATCCTCTCGTCGGGCATCGCCAACAGCGCCCGAAGCCATATCTCGTCACCACTTTCGTATGCATGCGCGTGCCTGTGCTGCCGAACAACTCTACCACAGTCGACGCTGGTAGTACACGGGCTCGCCGGACTGTGCGAGCCGCCTGATCTCGTCCTTGATCTTCTTCCTCCGCTCTGCGCTGCTCATGGGCTTCTCCACCACGTCGGGATCGATCTCTTTGACTGGTCCGTCTTCAACTGGGGAGCTCGCTTGCTGATCTTGTTGTTGCTGCGGCGGCGGTTGATCCTTGGCGTCTGGCTCGGTCGGGCGGATTTCGACGTATATCGCATCGGCGTCGTCGCTGCTGCTGCTGCTGCTGCTACCGCTTGCATCATGGTCCCCTGCTCCTCCTTCGATATTATCCGCGAGGAACCCGTTGTCGTCGAACTGTAACGCGTTCTGTTTCTTGAACTTGTCCGGGAGGTAGATCTTGGGGCTCGGCCGCGGCTGCATCTGCTGGATCACGGCCGTGCGGAGCTTGTTGAGCGTGCGCTGCTGCAGTACGTAGCCGCTCATGAAGAGCGCGCCTGTGAACATAATGACTATAGTTTGAACCGGGCGCGGCGTCGGTATTAGCGAACAGTAGCCGGTGAGTAGATTTTTTTCCAAAATTGCGAGATGGTCGAGGATTTGCCACATCATGATCACTGTGGTGACGGTGGTATATGGAATGGGCTGCACGTACCGACTCCAGAGCTCAGCACTACTGAGACTTGAGAGTGTGTGAGCATCATTTTGGGCCAAAGTCCGCAGTGCGAGCCTTTCCGAGTGTGAAAATGAGTCTATATTCAGAGTTGACTTTGAGCGATGTCGGCCAGCGAGAATCGGAAAGCGAGTATTGGTTGTTGAGCAAGGTCGGTCGTTTGGTTCGAGCGAGTTGATTGTGTAGGAGTTCAGTAGTTTCTCCGAGCCTCTACGAAAGAAGAAAGACAGCCATGGTATGCGAGGGAAGATACTTCACACGGCGACGCGGCCTCCATTCGCAGTCAATGCAGCGCCTGTTGCGCCATTGACACGAGCGCAAGGCACTTTCCCTGTTTCCCGCCCTGCACTTCCAGTGCATCATCACCAAGGTGGCGTGTTGGCACAGCAACGCATGGCCGCCCGGAGCTGTGGACTTGGAGCTGGCGGGGCCACCCCACTTCCAGTGTGCCCGCGCCCCAAGCTGTACGCAACTTTCGAGGATCGGGAAACATTGACGACAAGTCGGTTCCTCAGGCAGTGCATTGAAGATATCCAATCCGGCTGCCATGACGTCCGTCCTACTTGAGATTTTATCTCCGATAACTGATGGCCACCTTGCGTGAGCGAATTTCGTCACCTGCAGGTGATTTGGCATGAACGCGGTCGCCTTAGCTCAGCGTGCTCAGCTCAGCCCTGCGCACCACCTTCACATTGAGAATGATAAGTGATTACTAGAAGGTGCTCACTAACAGATTGACCGCCGTTCTTCTTGGTCTGCGCGCGTACACCCATGCTGTCAGCCGAGCAGAAAGGGTACCTCGAGGTTCTACAAGACTGCGCAGGCCACCGGGTCGAAAGGGCGGGCGATCCGTTGTCATCGCTGAGTAGGAATATGGACACATGCGCGGCTTACGTGAGGTCTCTGGTTTGCGATCGAGAACCGTGTCCATTTGGTGGCTATAATCGGAGCTGGTCACTTCGGGCTGTTGGGGGCAAAGACATGACTACAGTACAAATGGGTATGCCCAGCAGTCAAGATCATGGGCAGAAGTGTTCCAGACTCATACTTCAGCATGGCTGCAATTGTCACAACTTGCTAATGCTTGAGCATATTTATTTCCTCGCGACAAAAGAGAGCACTTGAAAAACCCTTTACCCTGAGCTCCGAATCCTATCTGTGTCCGGTCATCATCATCACTCGAAATCCTCAATCCCGCGAAGCATTTGATGCAACTATAAGCCGAATTGAAAAGGCCCAGAGACGCCTCAAAATGGCTCAGCGTTCTTCATTACAAAAACCCTTGGCTACCGCTAGACCGACACGGCCGTGGCAAGTTCGAGAGACCGTCATTCGCGTTCCTCCCCACGCAGCACGCAGATAAGCCACGAAGACGGGGTGGCAGGACACTTGAGAGGAGACCATGAGGCTATCACTGCACAGGCTCTTTGCCTGCCGAGCAAGGCTATGTGGTATCTAAGACGCCGGCGGACGTACCAAATCAACCATCTCTAGGTATCGTTTATAAGCTCCCCGCCAAAGATGCTCGATGCTCATGGGCATTGGCAAAGTTGCATATGGAGGCTGGTCAAATCAGTAGGCACCGCTTCCTACGAACAAAGCAATGACGAGATGACGTAGCACCGATATGTCAAACTCGATTAGCACATCTGAAACATCTCCCGCCATGCATTGCATTGCATGCAAGCCCTCCGAAGCCGCAGTCTGGTGCCTCTGCAGAACCTGGAGAAACTTCCGCCCCGTGATGCGCATGCGAGGAACGCTGAACGGTGTCGTCCGACAAGGTCCTAACTAGACCCATCGCGCCTGATTGTGCCTAGACCGGCCTGCGTACTGCCGCTGGACATGATGCATTCATCACACCGTCTCGGCCTCTCGCGGGGACAACATTCTTGGGCCGACAGTCGAGTCTCTCGTGGGTGTGCGGAGTGGGGCAGGCGACGACGAAAGCAGCCAGTGCCGTGAAAATCGGACGACGGGTAAGGCCTCGTTTGGGAATCGTGGCTGGGATCCCCCGGCATGCACTTTCCCTTCTCGAGCACCAGCGTCAGGGTCGTCGGTTCTCCATCCGCCCAAGCCAGTACTCGACGCCTGTGAAGATTCATTTCCCCGACGCCGTGCGGCCAGGATGTGCCACGCACCTACGGGCAGATCAAAGACACAGATCGGAGACACAGGCAGGGCGGCACGACCTCAATTGCCTGGCGTGGGTTCTGATTAAGGGTAGCTGCCCAGATTAGAGCCAGCTCACTAACGCTGCAAGCACTCATCATCACGCGGGTTCCCGTCTCCAGGCCTCGAGACTTGACTAGAATAGTCCGTGCCCTCGCCCGAGGCTTGGCTTCTCCACGTCCCTCTGCCATCTCACCACCGTTCGCAATTCGCCCGAGCTCCCATCCCAGCCTCCTACCTCTGCGCGTCCCTGGGGATCCTGACCCGGACCCTTGTCACATCCACGCTCGCTCGGAAAACCAACAATCACTTGCTCGCCCGCCACACAAGCTCGCCCGTCTCCTCTCCTACATCGCTGTTGCGCGCCACTGACCATCTGAACTGGCCCGACCATTCGCTCGTTGACTCGAACGCATCAAGCTCGATCCATCGACCGTCATCTGCTCACGAACCGCAGCGTCCACACCTTGTATCCTGGTCTGCGATACCTCGAACCCCCCTGATTGCCATCATCTCGTTTACTCGGCTTGTCACCGAGCGTCCCCAGCTTCAGTCCAAGCTCTAGCACTCGCACGCCGACTCAAGCCAGTCATAGTGATCAGGTCAACATCATCGTCGTCACCATGGCATCTCCAGCTACCAATGGCACGAATACGGCTCCAGCCAACAAAGCTGCTGCCGCGAAACGATTCGAGCTTCCTGCCCTCAACTTCAAATTTGGCTCCTTGACGGAGGGAACCGATATCCCGCCTCCTTTGCCATCGCCGATACAGGAGGAGCCGACCCCTCTCCAGACTGAGTCGACCAAAGACAAGGCTGCTCATGGCACGCCGGCACCCTTAGAGGGCGAGTCTTTGACGACAGTCACAGCTGGGAACGCAAAGAGACCAGGGGATGCCGTGCCACTTTCTCCTGCGCCCTCGTCCCGCGGCAGTCTCCGAAAATACCTCAGCAAGTCTCTTCTGAACTCGACATACGAAGAGCATGCCGCGTCTGCGAATGGCCAAGCAGGGTCCAACGGCCAAGCCGTAGCAGCATCGAGACCGCCCAGCCGGACAGCAAGCGTCCTTGACGGCAAGAAGGCGAGACGCGGCAGTGGGTGGTTTAGGCGCTTGAGGTCGAGCGACGGGCCGAACAAACGAATGAGTCAATCTATCGAAGACCTGAATGCGAGCCAGCCGGCGCCTACCGGCCCGCCGCCACCCAGTATCCCGGAGATGAGCCAGTGGAAGTCCCAAGTTGACACGTCCCTGGGCGATGACTTGTTCAAGAGCATCCGATAGCCACCATCAGCATCCTAATTCTTGTCTCTGATTTCTTCCGCTTCGCAGGCGTCAACTTTTTTCTTTTCTTTCGCTTGGAAATATTCTATCTTGCTGTTTCATGACCCGAGCTTGGGCTATGTTTTGGGGCGTGGTCTAGCGACCACGCCTGTTTTTCACGAGAAGCTGGGTTTGAGCTCTGGTACGATCAACGTCTTGCCCCTGTGGAAGACAATGCCCTAGTAGTGCAATACTTTTGATACCCAGCTCGCGCACGAGCTCCATTCATTTACAAACTTATGTAGGACCCGCCAGGGTTCTGTTGTTATTTATGACTACTACTCCTTCTACATATATCTGCTATGTCTATCGTCTCTCTGGGGTGGTCCTCTTCGTCCCCCAATCTCCTTCTTCTCTTAAGCTATGTACAATGCTTTAAAGACCCGTATAGCAGAAAGGTGCGGGTAATATGTACACAGAAAGGGGGGTCTATCGAGATATTATACAAGCCGACGTCAGCAGTTTGCAGGTTAGGAACTCTGTCAGTCTAATATTCACTAGTGGAGACTGGCTGGAGTTTCATTGTGTTCTGCCGCCTTATGTTCTATCAGCTTGCTCTTGTTTGAATTTCGCAAGACACTAAACACGTCCGCTCTTGGGGTGGATCTGGAAAGGGGACAAATTAGCAGTAAAAGGCAAGAAAAGAAAAACAAGAAGTTATTGCGGCAGTTCACATGAAAACCAGCTTCGCTGTTGGTGATGATGATTCAGTTTCCACGATGGTATTGCCTTGGGATACAGTCTCGCATTCCGTACATCGTTGTAGATGCCAAACATATCATTGGTTCAATGTGGAAAGCGACTACACCACACCTCGACAGCTATGAATGAATCCATCATCCACAACGTAGAGGTTCAAACCCCGGCTCGTCCGGCTCAACGGTCCTGCAGATGGAAAAGCAAAAAGTGCCGAAGCCCTGTGGACCAATCGCACACCCAAGCGGCATTGTGTCAGAGCAGTGGGGGGTGGAGTTCCCACCTGCGACCCCGGAATGTGGTGTCAAGACAACGTCACTGCTGGACATCGGCCAGACGGAGCTCCAGCCGAGCTACGGAGCTCTGCGATCGATCCACATGCACATCCAGGCCTGACTTCGAACAGCACCGCATCTTGCAAGAGCTCAAATCGCAAGCCTACAAGCATAGTCCGACCAAGCGTGCTGCCAGCAAAAGCCAAAAAGAAAGCTTAGGACACACACGTCCCGCCATGAACTCCACGAAGCTCCTCCACGCGCAGGGGTGGGCGCTCGGCAGCACATCAGCCCTCCGATCGGCCGCGACAAGAAGGCCGGCTGCACACTGCGCCAAAACAGCCGCCGCAACGCGAGCAGCGCCGACAGGCTGGGCACAGATCCGGCACAAGTCTGGACCTTACGGCTACACGCAGGCCAAGTCGCTCGTCTACAGCAAATACGGCGAGCCGCGTGATGTTCTCAAGTACGTCTAGACAGAACAAAACGGGAATTGGCTGCCAGGCAGGGCGAGCTCGTTCTTTTCAAGCCTCATTCACCTCTTAAACAGGGGATAGAGAGAGAGAGAGAGAGAGAACGTTAACGGCTGACGATTATCCGACTACCTATCACAGACTACACTCGCACTCCATCTCGCCGTCCTTCCCGCAGTCGACAGTCCTGCTGCGCACGCTCGCCTCGTCGATAAACCCGGCCGACGTCAACACGATTCAGGGCACGTACGGCGTCAAGCCAACGTTCTCGCCGCTGATCGGTACCACCGAGCCCTCCGTGATCCCCGGCAACGAGGCCGTCTTCGAGGTCGTCGGCGTCTCCAGCTCGAACCTCAAGGTCCAGCGCGGCGACTGGGTCATCCCCGCCAAAACCGGGTTCGGCACGTGGCGCACGCACGCGCTCGCCGCGGAGTCGGACGTGCTCAAGGTCAATAAGGACGGCGGCAGCTCCTCGGGGGGCGGCACGCTGAAGCCGACGCAGGTGGCCACCTCTTTCGTCAACCCGTGCTCGGCGTACCGCATGCTGCGTGACTTCGCGGAACCGACGCTGCGCGAGGGCGACTGGTTCATCCAGAACGGCGCCAACAGCGGCGTCGGCCGCGCGGCGATCCAGCTCGGCAAGCTCTGGGGTTACCGCAGCATCAACGTGGTGCGCAGCCGAGATACGCCTGAGAAGACGCAGGAGCTCAAGGACGAGCTTACTGCGCTGGGAGCCACGCAGGTCGTGACCGAGGAGGAGTTCCTGGGGCGGGAGTTCAAGGATATGGTCGCTCAGTGGACGTGTGGGAGCCGCGAGGGGATCAAGCTCGGGATGAACTGCGTGGGAGGAAAGTCGGCGCAGACGATCGCCAAGACGCTCGGCCCCGGCGGCGCAGTGGTGACGTACGGCGGCATGTCGAGGCAGCCCGTCGCGCTGCCCACGGGACTGCTCATATTCAAGAACATCCGGTTCTTGGGCTTCTGGCTGAGCCGCTGGGCAGATCAGGATGTGCAGGCAAAGGAGCGCACGGTAAATGAGATTCTGGACCTGGTTAGGGAGGGCAAATTCAAAGATGGGCCCACGGTCGAGGTCCCTTGGAACTGGGAGACCGAGGAAGGTGTCTTGAGAGACGCCGTACAGGGTACGCTCGAGGGCTTCCGGGCAGGCAAGGGTGTCTTTGTGTTTGGCGAGACGTAGATAGCCATATATGATGGCAATCGAGCAGATGCTTATTACGGCAGGAGCAAGCCAACGTGGTAACGCGTGGAGCTTTGTTTTGACATTTGATTTAGAAAGACGCAGGAAATGCTCTGGCTCGATGTAAATTCTAACCTGCGACGGCCACGCGGATGGATTGGATTGGACAAATTCGATGTGCAACGAGTTCTCTGCCCAGAAGCGTTGGAATGATCGCTGGGGATAGTTGAACTATTGGTGGTATCCTCACTAGTAAGCAAGGGATCGTTGAGCTTCTTCTCGTCACGCCGCACCTGTTGTGGCTTGTAGACATCATATGTACTGCCATATGGCCTATGAGCTCCTTCGAGAGCTGGAGCCCAGTACATCAATCTCACCGATATGTATTCCGGGCTTTGTGCGTGCCTCCCATAAGGCGTTCAGCACGGCATGCTGTCCTTAGCGTAGCTTGGGCGCCCATACCCTCATAGTTTCTTAATCATGATCTAGGGTTTTGCGTATTGCTGGGTCCACTCCTTTGCTGTGGCGATGGCCTTGTTCTCATCCTCCTTCCAGCTCTTGGCTACGTCGGCTGCCAGCGGATCGTCGGGGTTGGGGGCACCGAGGAGAGCTTGGATAGAAAGAAGAATCGTGCGGATCTGCAGAGCAGGCGACCAGTTGTCTTGCGTGGGGAGTAATGATTAGTTCTCGCGCAATCTAGCATGTAGCACACAACAGCAATACTCACTCTTCAGCACATCCAGGCAGATGCGCCCCAGTTTGTCAACATTGGGGTGGTAAATCTTGGTCAAGAATCGGATCTTGGGAGGCACCATTGGGTAGTCGTCTGTGAGGAAGAGTTCAAGCTTGAAGATACCACCTGCAAAGCGAGCCAGAAAGTTAGCTTCAGTCCGGCGCATAGGGTGAACGGGCAACCTCAGATGCGCCAGAGGCCGTACCTTCGTATGGCGACCCAGAAGGACCGTGGATTTCGACGTCGAAATATCTGAGGTTGTCATCGTGAGGCACAGCGCTGATCCCAGGAACGCTGTAAGTCGTGTTAGCACATTCTATAGTTTGCTGAGCGGCGCTATCCTCGTACGGTTCGGAGATGAGCCTTTCGGTCTCCTTTATAATTCTCTTCGGCAACGCCATAGTTTCGTCGTTGTTCTTGATATCGTGGCAGTCGAATCAGAGTGCTGCTCGATAATGCACAGGCTGTGGTACGTAGTTGCGCAGAAGTGTAGGTTGGAAAGAACGTTTCAAAGCCGTCGAAACCGATGGCTGCGCTGCAAGGTGACAGGCTCTGGTCGTTCTAGAGAGCTGACGTGTGTCGTGCGGCGCGTTGCGATGTGTGTGGGAATGGGAGGTTGGTGGTATTGGTAGTGTCGAGCGCTGTTGCTGGCTGCTGATCACGACGTCAAAGAAGCGTATATGGAATACTTGAGCTTGGGCGATAGCGTGCAGGCTTGCTACGTATTGCAGAGGGGGCGGGGTCCGCACCTTCTCCCCATCATGAGGACCGATGCGGACCCTTTGAGCGCGGTACTGTTCGGCAATCATAAGCACTGTGTCAGTTACAGTGTGTCGCACACGGTACCTGGATGCTTGCGACAGCCTCTCGCGGCGCATCTCCTGCCCTTACTGTAACAGCCTAGGTGAGCAATGCCGAACTGCATCCCATCAATTCAAAGTTCTTTCCAAGCTGTTCATATTCTTTGGTTCTTGAATACAGCGCCCACATCGCCCTGTCTGACACGGAAACTCTGCGCATGAACGCCACGTAGACACGACGGAGCAGCACCATAAGGGAATGCCGCCCTGACGTGACGCGCCGCAGCACGCTGTGCTGCTTGAGAGCACTGGCCCTCCGGCACAATGCCATCATCTGTGGTCCAGTCATGGGAGACCACAAGCAAGGGCAAGTCCAAGACGATCAAGTCTGCCTTTGACAGCGATACATTCGACACCCACGCCAGCATCCATGTCACAGGGCTGGTCGGCTCAGCTACAATCTCGCCCTCCGGTAGGGATGTAGCTCTGGCCTCGTAAGCTTTCATTCTTCACTCCTCTATCCACTCGATCGAAGGACTTTTCGCTTATTCTACCACAGACCCGAAGGCCTTGCGATCATCGACCTCGACTCGCCATGGACCCAGCCACGGCGTTTGAGCCGCCATGGGCTTCCGTGGCTCGTTGTCGATGTGCAGTGGTCGCCATTCGCGGCTCGCGACTATTGGGTAGCTTCCACAGCCAACCATCGATGCCTTGTGTGGAATCTGAACCTGCGGGACGACTCGCCAACTGGCGCCATTGAGCACTCCCTCCAGGGACATAGTCGAGCGATCACGGACATCAACTTCTCGGCCCACCACCCAGATCTTCTTGCCACTTGCTCAGTTGATGGCTATGTTCACTGCTGGGATCTGCGAAGGCCGCGCCAACCCGTCATCACTTCCTGCGACTGGTTTGCTGGCGCCACTCAGGTCAAGTTCAACCGTCAAGACCCGTTCACTCTCGCTTCGTCGCACGACAGGTGGCTTCACATCTGGGACGAGCGGAAGCCGAGTGAGCCAGTCAAGTCGATCATCGCGCACACTTCTAAGATCTACGGCATAGACTGGCACAGGACGTGTTCAAAAACTCTGGCCACGTGCTCTCTAGACAAACGTATCAAGTTGTGGAACTACGAGGATGCGGACACGCCGGTGAGCGTCATCAAGACAGAGTTCCCCGTATGGAGGGCTCGCTTTACACCCTTCGGTCGCGGACTCTTAGCCATGCCCCAGAACGAGCCCGGCAATCTGCACCTGTACGATTGTGGGCTAGGTCCGGATGGCGCCCTGGACACTTACAGCCATCCGGTCAAAGTTTTCGAGGCGCATGGCGAGGACCATAAGGCAAAAGAATTTCTATGGAGAAGCCGTGGTGGCATCGCTGAGGATGGCACTGACCAGCGCGAGTTCCAACTCGTGACGTGGGGTGACGACAATGAGTTGAGGCTCCAACCTATGGAGCCTGAAGTCCTAGAGGCTGTTGGCTATGTGAAGGGCGGCTATCCCGCGCAGAACTTCAATATTACAAGGAAGGGCGCCAACTACAAGACATTCAGGTCTGTGGACGACCAGTCTGCCAAAGACCGCGCCTCCTCTAAGATGAGCGACTCGCGACCCGGAAGCAGAAATAGCCAGTACAAACGGAGTGCCTTGACGATGGGCATGCACACCATGACCTCAAGACATCCGTGGGTCGGCTCAAATCCATCATGGAAAGGTCCAGCAATGAAGGCAAAGTCGTCCGGTGCCAAAAGTGGTGATCGTGGGCGTGATCAGCTGGGCTGGATGAAGGGCATCACCATGAGCAAGAAGAAGCCAATCCCTCTGCCACGGTCTCCTCAGAGAAAGGATTCAAAAGACTCGACAATGTTCAGTCCCCATTTCCATGATCATCACTGGGGCGAGCCAGAGACGATACAAGACGAGATCATTCGCGTCAATCAACAACTTCCTAACGTACAGTGGGACAACGTGGATATGGAAGAGCTCACTCTGAAAGCGTCCCTTCAGGGGCCATGGGGTGCAGATGGCGACACCATCTACATCAAGGTTAAAGTCGACATCCCGCATGGATATCCTAAGTCAAAGGCTCCCAGATTCATAGTTGAGAAGACAGCTCTCATGGACGATCAGACTTACAAGAAAGTTGATCAGGAGATCAACCAACTTGCGAGCCAATTTGCTCGCCGGCGCCAAAATTGCTTGGAAGTTGGCTTCAGCTACCTGCTGGGTGAAACAGATCTCTCCAACAGCGATGCGTTCTTCAAAAATGTCAAGGATCTCGACGATGATGACGACGGGCTCGCCGACGACAGCTCGAGCGAAGAGGACGAAGACACACCAGTTGGGGGTGTAGCATCGCTTTCCCAGGATTTGACTGCCAGCGTAGAGCTTGATGCAACACTTACACCAGCAAACCGCACACCGGTCCCACGAACGTGCGGCGCACGATTTGCGAACAACGGGACACTTGTGTGCTTCTTCCCAACCAAGGAAGAGAAGGCACGGGCAATGTATTTGACTGCCCCTGGAGATGCCAATAAAGACCGCTCGCGCAACGAACCACAGTTCGCAGGGTTTGGCAGATTGGCGCAGGAATTTGCAACACCTCGCAACCAGTTCATGAATGACGATGTGTCTGCAACGGATGATCAGTCCGACTCAGACGAAACGGACGCATCGTCGTCCAGTTCTAGCGACTCAGAGACCACGTACATGCACAAGATTAACATGTGGTATCTTCCTGGGCGCCGGTTTCGAAAGACGTTCAGTGGCACTTATTCCATGCACTCGAGCGGCGGGGGCACCGGGGTCGGCACTGGTACCGGAACCGGCACCAGTCGTAGACGTCCGGGAAAGTCGAAGAACGTTATAGCTCTCCACAACATTGCTGGCGAGCTCCCATCTCAAAAAGAGTTTGCTCACGAATATCGAATCTTCGGCGACGGCGAAGAAGTCTGTGAGCACAATGCACTTGTGGTGCAGAAGTATGGCAGACCAGATCTCGTGGATGTTTGGAAATATGCTGCCCTCTTGCTTCGTAAAGCGATTCCACTGGAATGGATTGAAGCCTCCCAGATGCACGACTCCATGCTCGTCATTGCGAAAGATGCAGTGTCACGCTTCGGGACCGACGATTCGTCACCAAATGAGTGGGAGAAGAACAAGCTGACAGGCAGAGTCAAATGGGGACAGCATCCGCTTGCCAAGGACCTCATCACTGACCTGTTTCTGTACTTCGAGCGCAAGGCCGACATCCAGATGTTAGCGATGCTTTCCTGCATATTTGGAGAGTCGTCGACGCAGGACAGTGTGGCATACGCTGAGTCGCACCTCACTCAACCGGAAACACCGCTACCTATGAAAGCCCCTGCCTTCTCGCTGGATTACTTTCCTGCAGACGCTTCGTTGTGGGTGAGTAATAGCAACTACAAGAGTCAAGCAACCTCGGCAGCAGGGACACCAAAGATTGCTCACACCCCACAACACATGGTTGGTTCGTACGGCTCAGATGGAGGTCCTTGGAGTACTGAGCCGAACTCCTACTCGTGCGGTGAGACACCGCCTTCAAGAACACCAGGCGAAGGAGATCCAACGCACAGTCTGTCGACATCACCCGACAACAGACTATTCCGACGAGCGAACACGGCCCTCAGTACAGCCTCAGGCTTCGCGGCAAGTTTCCCTCGCCCCTTCGCAAACGCGGTCTCCTCGTCACCGCCTACACGCAAACGACCGAGCCCAGGGGACAACATTTTAGCCACCCTAGCTCCCAACATGAATGTTACCTGGGGCGCATCGACTGTCATTGGACCCAGTCCGACGTTCGAACCAACAACGACTGCCAGAAACTCAATGTCGGACGACGAGCCACGGAAGGACGATTTCTTGCCGTATGTGTGCTACGGCATCTCCATGGAGCTCGAAGACCAGACCATCTTTGACGATGATGGGTGGCTCAGCGTGCCGTTTCTGGAACACTCGCGCGAGCACCTATACGCAGGGTACCGCTACGCGTACGCCGAGATGCTCCTGATGTGGGAGCAGCCGCTGGCACGTCTTGAGATCATGAAGTTCAACGTCTTGAAACAAGACTCATCCGTGTATTCCTCGAATTCCTCCTCCTTTGGGACCTCTGGCAGGGGTGGTGACTTCCGGGAGTCCATCCATAGCACGGAAAGCCTGACATTGAGCCACAATCCACAAGGACAGCTAGACACCACCACGACCTCGCCACTCGTCCTGCGCAAGAAGGAGATGCTCGAGCGCATCGTCTCCTCAGAGGCCGGCATCGACGTGACGGGGGTATGCTGGCGGCACGAAACGCGCCTCGACCCCGTGCGGCACGACGAGGCCTATGCCACGGCCGGTGGCGCCATGGGCACCTGCGAGCGCTGCCGGCGCACGCAGACGCAGCTCTCGTGCGTCTTCTGCCACGAGCCCATCACGGCACTGTACCCGCCTTGTCTCGGCTGCGGGTGCGCCAGCCACAACAGCTGCATCGCCGAGTGGTACTCGGCAGGCGAGACCGAGTGTCCCGCGGGCGACGACTGCAACTGCCTCGAGGACGCGTGCAGCGGCGAGGTCGAGTCCTGGACCGTGCTCATCGGCGCGCTCAGG
This sequence comes from Microdochium bolleyi, assembly GCA_001566295.1. Lineage (NCBI taxonomy): Eukaryota > Fungi > Ascomycota > Sordariomycetes > Xylariales > Microdochiaceae > Microdochium > Microdochium bolleyi. The sequence goes on from KQ964247.1 coordinate 808,130, forward strand.
CAGGGCAAGACGCGCAAGGCCTCGGACGACCTGGGCTCGATCAGCACCGTCGACGTCGCCGCCGGCGCTGCGGTCGGCAGCGGAGGCCGCCGCACGTCCATCGCGAGCCCCACAGTCTCGAGTGTCACCGAGTGGGAGAGCGTCGCGTCGCCCTCTGAGCACGGCCACCACGCACAACACCAGCACCAGCACCAGCCGCAGCAGCCCCTGTCGGCAGCCCGGATATCCCTGGGCAACAGGCTCAAGAAGTCCGCGGGCGCGTGGGGCAGCCACGGGAACCTCCGGGGCGGAAAGAAGACTGCCGGGTCGTCTGCGCTTAGTGGGAAGCGGTAGATCGCGATCGATGTGTCGGGAAGCTGTTCGTACTAGATATAACTTGCAGAAAGAGGGGGTTTGACAATGACGGAATCATGGAGAGCAGCACGTCCATTGACTGGTGTCTTATCTTGCTCAAATATTGTACATCGAGAAGTAGGATTATCCTTCATGGTCGGTCAATCACAGTAGCTTTGGACACAGTGTAGGCAGATATAAAGGCAGGAGCTGGGCTAGAACAAGTCTCGGTATGTATGAGTGTGTATATTACAAACATCGACCCGTCGCAAGAGTGCTTGAGCAAGATTAAGAAGGCTCAGACATTCCGAGTCTGCTAGCAGTGAAGCGATGTGTAGGTGGCTAAAATCTATGTCATCTCCGTGTATATATGTGCGTCAAGTATTCCCCTTTGTTTTTTCACGCTCCGTGTATAAGTACCTTTGGCAGCATCGACGCATTCCCTGATACGATGCTGCGACACCCCTCTCTTATTCTTCAAAATTAGTATGGAGGCTTCGTAAGGCTTCCGATCGTGTGTTCGCGCGACTTGCTGTCGATCCCCTTGAGAAGCGATTGCAGGTCCATCGTGTTGCTGCCGCCCTCGCCGCCAAACGCCCCAGAGAAGCCACCGTTGCCCTCTCCTGCGCGAGACTTGACACTTCTCCTGCCCGTTTTGGGTCGTTGCTGTTGCTGCTGGACCGTGCTGCCGCCAAACTGGGTGGGTTCCGTTGAGGGGGGCACAGGAGAAACTCCTGTCACGCCGACAGGCAACGGTGGCACTGGCGGTACGCCATTCAATTCATCCTCGGCAGTGGCTGTTGGGTTGGACGAGAGTGGCCCGCCTTCCTCACCATAGGACTTGCGGATGCTGGACTTTGAACGCGACCGCGATAGACCGCCACCGTTGGTCTGTGAATGTTCGCGGCCCGGCTCCGAGACACCCTCGTTAACTGAGAACTCTGACGGGGCGAAGTCGTGGCTGGCCATGCTGTCGCTGTCATCCTCATCCGTTGAGCCAGGACTGAATGTGGATGGTCTTAGGACCTCTCCACTGAGAACGGACTTCAATTGATCGACCGAGGCAACGTGGTTGCGGGGAGACTGGCTCCTTGTGGAGCTCGGGCTCGGCAGACTCGACTTGCGCAAGGCGGCCATCTGAGTTGCTCCGACGTGCGACAGGGGCCGGACGCTGTTCTGAGCATATGCCGATGCTGGCCTGCTGGCTGCAAAGCCGTTGGGATGCAGTCCATTTGTACCAAACCTGCTAGCTGTACCAGTCTTGGAGCCGCTGAGCGATGCAGACTTGCTTCCTTCCTGCAGGGCAGCGAGTGTGACTTCGCGACTCCACTCCATCAGCATGTCTTCGCGGATGTAGTTGGGAAGATCACGCTCGTTTTGGTTCGAGGTCGGCACTGCCAAGGAAGCGGATCCGAGTATCGGCTGGGCAGGTGTCCTGCTTGGTGACCCGGGAGGGCTGAGAGATGGTGACGGTGGCCGATCTTGATATTGACCACAAAGCTGCTCTACGAGCGGGAAGCGCTCGTCGAAGGGCAACAATGCTTCCGACTCCACGTTGTGGGTGGGTATTGTTGACTCTGATCTCTGCGCGCCAGGCAAGCCAGCTGAATCGACTGTGGGGGGTGGGACCTGGATGCCCTCAATCCAGAATTGCTTGCTCCGTCGGCGAGTGACTTCTGTCTGGATCGCTCTGCCAATAATAGAGTCTTCCAGCTGGAATTTGGTGCTAACGGCTAGGAAATATCCATGGCAGAGACAGCCCAAGCGGACTTTTTGTAACGGTGTCTCCGCCTCTTGAATGTCTTCCTGGAGTCGGAACACCATGGGTAGGCCAAATCTGACCGCGTTGATCCCTAGCTTGTCCACCAGTTTGGCCAGAACGATGTGAAGCAAGACCATGTCAGAGTCGTAGTCCATAAATTGCAAGGCGTTGTCGTAAGCCGCAAGGTGTAGAAGCCGAAGGAAATGGGATCGTGGAGTTCTCGCGGACCGCTCACGATTCGAGGCACTCGACACTGCGCGACGGGTCCCTTGGCCGAATGGTGAATCCCGGCGTCCAGCGCGGCCAACCCTTGGCTTAGTTTCGTCGCTGGCATACGCATCACGACGGACAGTCTCGCGGTCCAACCAGGCGACCAGAGCGTCCACGTACGCCTTGCGTACTGCGCCGTCGGGATCGCGGAGCAGCCAGTGTGTGCCCTCCCACACCTGAATGGGTACCCTGCTTCGGTTCAGGGTCGACCTGCCATCTGCCTTTGTTCTCGAGTTGGCGACGAGAAGAATTGACTTGATAGACTTGAGAGCAAGAACCTTGCCGACCTCGTGCGCGAAGAGGAGATCAAGCTGTTGCTGGTCGTCCGAGAGGTTGCTCATGGATTCGCCAGCACCAGCTCTTGCCTCTTTTTCACCTGGCGACCCAGCCTCAGCTGCAGGGTTAATTCGCAGGAGTGATAGTATGGTCGACATCATGTCCGTCACCTGGTCGCCGTAGTAGACGTGTGTGGCCAGATGGCCGATGCATTTTTGTATCCGGTCAAGCAACTCAGTGTGGTCCGCAGACAGCGCGTCTACCTGACCCTCCTTCTCGGTCGCATCAGCCTCGATGTCGATCTTGCCAGTGCTTCGGGTGCGCAAAACCTTCTTCAGAAGCTGCAAGAGGCCAAGGAGGACATCCATAATGCTCAACCCGATGAGGTTGACGTCAGACCTCAGCAACGAACCAACCACGGCTAGCAGGACGCTCTGCAATTTGAGATTTTCCATGGTCGCGGGTGTCTTTGCAAGCACATCCATTGCAGTGATGATGATGATGTAGCGGTCCTGCACTGGGGCCCATCTGGCGACGAGGCCAAATATCGTGACCGCCCAGCCCTTGTCTTGTCCTGTATGCGGGTGGGTCTTCAGGACCACCTCGTTCTGTTGGAGACGGTCGTTGATGAACTCAATGAGAGCACGCGTGGCACCGCTGACCTGGGCTCTGTTCGGCACGACAAAGATCTGCTTCAGGCATTGCATGGCGAGTACGCCGACGTCCTCCTCTGCGAGCCTGTCAATGTCGTTTGTGGAGCCGGAGAGCGCTACAGGGTTTGTATCGCCGCCAGCTTCGGAGGTCTGGGTCGTAGAGATGCTGGTTCGACGTCGGAGAGGCGTGGTCGTGTCCGTCTTCTCTTCCAAGTTTGCGCGTTGTAACAGAATCTGCAAAAAGTCCTCGTTGTCCGTCCAGAGGTTTTCAAGCACCATTGGCACGGTGATCTCGAGCTGGCGCCCAGCCACAGAGGAGAGAGCATCTGACTGGGCAATGCTCTTGATTGCGCCGAGGCCGGCGCTCCTCCACCTCATAGCGATTGGCTTGCTGGGCGGGGTCTTTGTGGGCGAGCTTCTGGTGGAGGCGAAGCCAGCGTAGACCTTGGTGATGTCCTTGTACTGCTCCAGGTATGACTGATCGGCGAAGAGCGCGGCAGCGTCGTGGTGGTCGCAGAATGTCTCGAAGGTCGGGAGGGAGGCTTCAACCATGGTGAGGTCCTGCGACCTCAAGATCAGGCCGAGGACTTTGAGGACATTGGGCGCAAAGAGAGGCAGGTCCTTTGGCGACTTTTCGATCAGGGCAGAGAGGATCTGCAGGGTGACTTGAACATTTCTGTAGCATTCGCGACGGCATGTTAGTGATGCGCTTGGTGAAGCGGAGGATGTGGCTAAGGAGGGCAGTAACTTGACGCACCCAATGCGCTGCCGCCAGACGTCGCTGGCGGTCTTCTTCTCGAGGAACTGGCCGACCTTTTGGATCTTCGAACGACGCGACGAGGCGTAGAAGAGTAGGTAGCTGAGCTCACTCGAATTGGCCTTGACATCGACAGCGCCCTTTGTGGTCCGGGGGTAGCACTTGAGCACCAGGACCTGGTGCTTTGGCCGGCACTTGTCCTGTATGGCGTTCATGGCGCCGGGCGCGGAGCCTCAAGCTCTGGATGAGAGCTCGACGGGGGCCTCGTGGGTTTTCGCGGCGGCGTAGGTACAGGTGGGAGCTCGACTCGGACAGGCAGCGGCGAACGCGTGTAGACGGGAGAATCTGGAGGCAGGCCGCTGTGGAGAGTGTGCAGGAGGCGGGTGCGATGTCGAGATCGAGGCCGCTCGCATGAGAAGTGGTGGTGTGCGAGGTGGTGCCGTGTGCTGCCGCACCCTGAAATGTCTCGCCGTGACGTGTTGCTCAGAGCTGAAGGCGGCGATAAACCCAGCAGGGATCCGGCCTTAATTAGCGGGCCAGGGGCTTCAGCAATTCCGCCTGGTCCCCTTTTACAGCTGCGAGGCAATGCGGCACAACGGTGGACTTTGGCTTGTGATTTTGGCGGTTCAAAGAGCCTAAGGGCGTTGGTGTCGGCCTGGCTGGATGTTTGTGTCCTGCATGCTGCTCGGTAGGTACATGTACTATGGAGGAAGGTGGACGTTGCAGGTGCAGGTGGCTTTCTCCGATATCCAAGAGGCTGGAGGCGCGGAAGCTGCAAGCGTGCCCACGTCGTGGCCCCCGACGGATTCAGGCTGGGACGCAGCTTGTCACTCTCTGCCTGATTGCAGGCTTTCTCGGGGGCTGTGCGATCTGCACTTTAACATTGCCAGTCCGTGCTCTCTTGATTCTGCCCCCCGCCTGGTCCCCTGGATGCCAGCGCCTGGACAGATGGTACAGGATCGTGTGCATTGAGCGACCGCTCGCTCTCGACAGCTTTCGAGTGTGTGCAAGTGCTTACGCGCTCGGGGGGGGTGGTGATCGCCTGGGTTCCCGAGTGCCTCCACCAGGCCATCTCGGATGCGGCCTAGTGGCAGGCTCGCGGTGGACGGATGCATCGTCCACCTGGACAGTCCACCAAGTCCAGCGTGCCCGAGGCATGATATCATCCGCTGCCATTGTCTGCACAAGTATGACGGAGGCTGCCCTCCCAGAGGTGAGCACCTCAAGGTACGCTACATGCAGCTCAACGACGTCTAGCACCAGCAGCAACGTGTTCCCCCTCTTTGTGCCCCTCCACCACTCCCAGCCTTGCCTCTTCCAGGGATTGCTTGCGGTCCGCTGCTGCCTTCGCTTCCTTGTTCCGAGGTCCAAGTCCCGAGGCGATACGATCGCTGCTTGCGAGAATGGGGCCAGGCTCGAGGTCCAACAACCACACAATGGCCAGCAGAGCCGATCATCAGGTCTCAACATCGGCGACGCGGTGCGATGGTGCAAACACTTCAGCCCTGGCTACTGTACCTAGACCTAAGGCGTGCATCATGCTAGCAGCAGTCATTCGGGGATAATTGAAAACCTTGCTTGACGGTTGTGCAGGCAGGGTAAGCATGCACTGCAGATGCTCGGATCTGTGGAGAACTCCTCTTCGTGACAACCACTTCGATGATAACTCCGCCAACGACGTCTTGCTTTGTAAACCATAGTTTCACACGGCTTTGCACGGCGCAGAAGAGCGCTGGTGGTGCCTCGTCTCTACTGTTCTTCACGATTCAAGCACGGAGCCACAAACTTCCAAAGGGGTTCTGTTCTTGTGGGCGTGTGCAGCCAGTGCGTTCGCTCAGCCGGAAGCTCCCAAGAACATGCCCGACAAGTCGCTTTCTAGGATGAGCCATGACCTTTTCCTCGGCTGGTTGTTGTCCCAGTCCTGAGGGCCCTAGCACTGAATGAGCTTTCCTTTCGACCTCACCAGCTCGGTCCTGCGAGGATTAGTAGCTGTAGCACTGGGCAATGGTTGTGTCTACGATACTTGATGGCCTCCCAGCTGCAGAACAGATGATCTGCTCCTGACGGTTGTCCTGTAGTGGGTTCTGTGTGTTGTTGAATCTGGGGCACATCCGACTTGCGTGTATGCTAGACCCCTGGGCAACCTCCGCTCCTGCTGGTTGGATTATAGGTCACTGGCTCGCGGCTACCTTCCGTGATTGCGGCCCTCCCTGTTATTGACCGGAACGTGGATCTCTTTCTAAGTCGACGTGTTCACGAGTATGTGTGTCATCGTTTGCGTCTGTGGACCGCGGCGTCATTTCGCTTACACACGCTACACAACTCCGCCCAACGAGCTTAATACCGTCTCTTGTTCGGCCGAGGTTCGACTCGAATACGCCGAGGCCTTCGTCTCTTTCATAGTATTTTCACACATGTGTGTGTATTCTCTGTGTGTGAGAGTCTCCTGTTGCTGAATCGCATCTGAAATTATGTTTTCCGAGTTTTGTTTCCTTGAACCATAGACCTCTACGTAAATACGAAAGCTTTACAAACCAGTCGCGACACTCCACCATATGGATTGATCCTCGCGGTGTTCGCATGGCCACTTCCCTGCATGAATCACATTCCGATGCAAAGGCTCGATATTCGTCCTCCATCACACTCTTGACTGTCCACTATAGCCTGCAGACACTCCGTTTCAACGCCCCCTTGTTGCACAATAGTCTTTGATATTGAAGAAAATCTCCCTTGGCAAGGACAGGCCATGTCGTGCCTTGCGAGACGCTGGCTCAGATGCATGATATGAAAGTCCCACAGTCTTCCTCGTAATATCTATAGAACGCGGTGTCCCATCACAATTAGCCTATCCTGATAACACTTCGGCTACATGGCCCTCGCATTCTGGAAACATGCTCCATGATGGAATCGACCATCAGCAAGTAGTCGCCAGAGAGGTACACAACGGTTCCCTCGGTGGAAATGTTCTCCCTGGCCGCCATGATTGCCTCCGCCCTGCCACATGTCTTTGTTCTATGAATCCCTGTTGGAACCTCACACGCGTTCGTTCCCCAAAACACGCAGTCGGTACATGGGGATGTTAACCTAACCCTAACCTTACCCACACCAAGTGGTTATCGGCCGAGTAACGCCACAGAAAGCGGCATCACGATGAAATCACAGGGCAGCTGGCTCTGCCTCCATGAAGTCTTTGTTTCCGATAGTCGGAGTTCGATTCACCAGTCGTGGGGGCCCTGACCGCGGCACATGTATAGGAAGTATGAGACAGAGGTTTTCGCCTCGTGCTCCAGGCTGGCCAGACCCAGACAAGCCTCGCCCAACGGCACGGGGCAAAGCATTGCGATGGAGAGACTCAGTCTTTCATACATGACCAAGCTGTATTATCTGTTCACATCTACATCACATGAAGCGGACGGTGAAAGATACTCTGGCACCAGGATGCATCTGCCGCAGCTGATCATGAAAGCCATAGGACTATCAAGGCCGAAGTGCACATGTAATATCCGCCCGTCCAGGGAAGGCAATCTTCAGCCTGAGTATAGTTTCGTCTTCCCTACACGCACTATCTCACCAGGTCCTACTTTCGTTCCCTACAATGATGTCCAGCTCGGAACGGGAGCAAAGGGACTTGGCGAAGCACAATAGAACCACACTACGTACAGGGCCGATCACAATCAGGAGCCGGGAGCTGAGAGCTGAGTGAACAGGAACCTGGAAATGAACTCACGACTCATGAATACCAAACCTCTCGAAAATCCTTCGAAAACGCATGGGCAAGTCTGAAAGCATGACTGCGCGCACGCGAGGACAGGAGGATAGTGAAACAAATCGCGATCCCTTGGCCACCATGGTTTTGTCTATTTGCATACGAACAATCAGCAATGCCTTGATGGGAGAGGAGTACCACAGCAAGCATGTACATCTCGCTCGAGAATTTCTCGGACATCTGCAGCCACGAGTCGAAGGACCCGAGAAGCCTTGACCATGGCAGCATCAGACAGTTTCACGGCGTCGGCATGAGATATTACTGAACCGCATTTCTCAGGTAAGTTGAGAATGTAGGCCGAGGTGACGAACCATGGGCAACTATACTGAGATAATATGCCTCGCTAATAGTGGCCGGAGTTTCGAAGTTGCGGATTAGCCATCATTGTGCATGACCTCCCTCGCCGTCTTTGTCACAACAGGACGCGCAGACATTCCCGGGGGTTTTTCCCAGTCGAATCCCGACCATGTCCGAGAGTCGAAGATAGAACTGGACGTGGTAGCAGGATCACCTTTGCGGCACCGAGGACAGACCCAGCGAACTATCACGGAATACCGACCGCGATCGATGGGGTATCAACCCTCCGAGCTGCGCGGAAATTCAGAATGCGTAATTGAAGCCCTGACGAGCGGAATCATAGCCCTCTGCCGATCCGGCCCTGAAGGTCCAAGGGTAGCATACCTACTGTATGACGCGGACAGCATAAAGACAAAAAAAACGCAACACACGAACTACTCCACACTCGGTAGTTCCAAGCACCAAAGTAGGGCCCGCCTCGGGCGCAGGAAACGCGGACGCCGTGATCGCTGGGTGTATGCGGGATTCGGGGGGTCGGGTTTCGCGACGCACCCCCCTGCACTGCTTCCCACCACTGATCTCTGTGTCGCGATCGTGGAGACCCTCGACCCTGATCAGCAAAACACCTCCAAATACTCTTGACCCTGGGGACCAGGCCAGGGCGGCTGTTCGTTCCGCAGTATGCCTGTGCCGAGATCAGTAGCAACACTCCGTCCCTGCTGCCGGTGAGAGACAAAACGAGGCGATGTGCCCTCTGCTCCATGCAGCACAGAAAAAGGTTTCCCCTTCACTGGCATTTCTTCTTCGATGAACCCCGATTTGGTCAATGAATCGACTGGCGCTAGCGAGCCTGACCCGGTGTGGACCCGGGCAAACCAGTGCTCTTTTACCCCCCCCCCCCCCCCCCCCCCCCCCCCCCCCCCCCCCCCCCCCCCACCCAAAACGACTACGGCGGAAACTCCGCGAAGCAGGCGAGGCTCTGGCACAAAAAGTAATGCATCGGCCGCGGCCTGCAGGGGATCCGGCGCACGATCCCATATCCGCGGCCCAAAGCCTGATCACCCGCCGGCGCCTAGGTGGCGTAGGAATGCCTATTGAGGACATGGTGCTGACTGTAGTCCACGCTGCTCGGAGGCCGAAGGGCTACCCAGCGTGGCCGGCGTCGGGGGCTGCCAAGGGCCCGACATCCACACACTGACTGCGTCTCGGCCGCAGGTTTCGCCCGAGATTCGGGCGGTCGCTCTCGGTTGTGTCAGCGCTTCCTTGGAGCAGGGCCACACCGGGCGCCGCGCATTCCAGCCCGGCAAGGGCGTCGCCATCTCTTGGAGATTGTGACGGCGGGCGCGGAATCAGAGCTGGCGTGCTCTGTGTGTCCCTGCCAGAGTTTTGGATCAGGTAAGGAGGTAGTGCCGATCTGTTGCAAAAGGTCCGGCGGCCCAGCACGGTTGTTCGCCGGAATTTGTTCCTGCGCGGTACCATTGGCGACGAGGCACGGCCCAGCGTGGGAGAGAACCAGAGGTGTGGTGCGGCGGTGCGGTGCACTGCCAGGGGCGCCGGCACAAAGACAGCCCAGTCCAGGCTTGGCGGAGCCGCGGACGAAAAGCCTGGGAGCCGATTTGTAATTGGTCCACAAGTGGCCGATGAGTCTTGCGGCGCTGACCAATCTCCCACTTTGGATGACAGGCCAGGCGTGGGCAGCGCCAGAGAGTCGTGGAGACGAGGCAGCGCCACGATGGCCATCGCGCGGCTTGGCTCTGGGACTGCCAGGCCAGAGCCATGGACGGACGAGGTGCCTGGTGTTGCAGATGCGAGGCAGTACGAGATACGACGGCCCAAGTACGAGGTACGGGACGGTGTGGTGTAGGCTTGGCGCATACGCACCTGCCCAGCCACAGCTCGGCACCTGAGAAGCTGCTTGGCAGACGGGGCCGAAGGGGCAGGCCGGGCCCGGAGTTTAGGCAACGTGCCCGACTGGACCTTCCTTACAGTAGGGTAGGCTAGGCTTCGAGAAGGAACGTCCAGGCAGCCTCCATCGACAACAATGTGAGCATGGCCAAGCCCTGCCCAGACAGCATCGCCACAAACAGTACATCACGGTCAACACCACCTTGCAACGTCGTTGATGCGGCCCCGTCGCCGCCCCCCGGCCTCGTGCATACTGCATCCTCCGTTCTCCGTACACGCGCATCGACAAATCGGAGATTGGCCAACCCCAGCGCCGATGGCGCAACGAGCCTCCGGCCAGGGACCGACCCGTGCCAAACACCAGGCACTTTTGGCATCTTGACACGTCGACCCCAGACCACGAGCCACACTCGATCGCCTTGGCCACCACACAAGATGCAATCTCGCCATCTCCGGGGCGGTTCGAGCCTGCCTGTCTTGCTGGCGATCCCTCTCTCCCCATCGCGGAGGGCATCGCCACCTGTATCCCTGTCCTTCCCCCCGAGCCTCTGCAGGCCGAGCCCCGTCGTCCTTGGCATATTGGCATCTTGTCCTGTGCACCACTCCACAGACTCTCCTCATGAATCATAATCTCGCGCACGCACTTAATACCACGTCCAAAAGTCTATAATGGGCAGCAATGCCAGCCCAGTAGGTGACAGGGGCTGCCGCGACGACTTGCTGACATCGTCAAAGATCTGCAATCTACACCGAGGCCGACTCCCGAAGCGGGCAAGACTGCGAGGCTGCACCACCAAGGTTTGATACTTACGATATGCTTGCCTGGCCGGGTCTCATCTGCCCGCCAGCCTGGGAACTCGGCACAGTTGACTTTTGGCCTTGTCTCCTGTCCTAGCCCTTTTATTACCACCATCTTCGCGGTAATCATCCCTCACGATCAGGGTGACCGTGTGTCACATCGCCAGCAAGGGCCCCATGTCCTCGTCGCAAACCTTCGGCCGATGGTTCACTAAGCCGTCGTGACCAGAAACGGCGGGGCTGCGTGACCCTCTGGTTAGGCTTTACCTGCCCAAACATCGGTATCCCCCTGACTCCGTCCTCCGTCCTGGCAGTGGTGACCCCGGAACTGGAGCCGCCTAGGCACCTCGTTTTGTCCTCTCCCATCAGAGTTTCTCCTGCCCCCAAGCGCCAAACGCCTCAAAATTCGACATGGCATGGCGACAACGGTCGTGCATTGTTCAACAAATGGTCACTGACAAAAGGGGCTGACGTGTGTCTACGTGGCTCTGCCTATCTGCCTATCTGCCTGCCTGTCTGACTGGCTGGCTGGCTGGTCGCATTACCCAGCGACGACAAGTCCCTAGCCATAAGTCTCCTCCCACAGCTTTGACGGTAGATAGGGTTACCCAACCGACTAGCCTTCATCGTGTGCCTCAACGCACAGACGTACTGCACACAGCAACATTAATTCACCCACCACGGGCGACCCGGCGAGGTGGGATGATCCCAGCAGCCGGTATGCCAAGTCATCCATCCCCCCCCCTCCCCCCCCTGCCGTTCAACGGGTAGAGATCAGAGTGGGCTGCGGACGCCGCCGCCGCCGCCCACCATGTACATCAGTGAGCTGCCCCTGCCCCGCCGGTGTAGAAAGAGCACGGCACATCAATCGACCCGACCGCCGCAAAACTCGAAATACACGGCAAAGCAACCCGCCGCCGCCGCCCCTTTGATGACGCACGCCGCCATGCAGCGACTAATCAAACCGCGCTAGAGTTTATGTAGTTCGGTAGCTGCCAGGCTGGGCATTCTTCTTGCAGGAAGCAAAGGCGATGCTCAGGAACAGGCCCAATCGTGGTGATCGAGGGGTTGAGGATCGTGTGAAAATATATATGCTCGCCGGGGGTGGCTGAGTGTATTTGCGTGGCTCATAACAGATATGTACTCCCAACGCTGCATAGCATGTACCGCAACCGCCGCCTGCTCCTTTCCGAATCCCGCAAACCCAAAATGAGGCATGTGAACCATGTCTAACCTAAACTCCGTGCAAGCTTCTCAAAGAGACAAATGATCCCAGTTAAAAAAAAAGAAAAATAAACGATTGGAAGAGGAAGCAGACCGTGCTTTCCAGTGCCAAGCCCTGACGTGTGCAGACGCGCGCATGACGATAGTCTATGTTGTACACACCGGGCGCATTACCCCCATTGTACGTGCTCCAAAAGGTCATCGCCCCCTTTTTTGTCATGATCGCATCGCCGCGTCCATGTTGAAGCCCGAGTAGATCATGGGGTCGCCCAGACCCAGCATGGCCTCGGAGTTGGGACAGGACACCATGTGAGGCTTGATGGTGCCAAACTCGGACTCGATCAGGCCCTGGCTGAGCATCATGTCTGCCATGTTGAGCCCCAGGCCGGGCATGTACTGCGACATGCCGCTGGCGTCGTCGATACCGGCCCACATGGGCAGGGACGTCGGCGGGACGGCCGAGCCCGGCAGGCTGCCGAACATGGCGGCGGCGGACGGGTCGAAGCCCGAGACGGGCGTGTTGACGTCGAAGTCGTTGCACGTGGTGAAGCTGTCCGGCGACAGGGTGTGCAGAGTGTTGTTGTGTTCGCCGAGCTGCAGGTTCGCCCTGTAGTCCTGCTCATAGTCCGAGTGGTCTAGCTCGGACGAGCTTGCCCGGTCTGACCGGTCGTCCGTTGTGCTGTTGCGCTCCATCTTGACCTCGTGCATGGCGAGGTCCTGTTCGGGCTGCTGAGCCAGCAGCTCTGCTGCCAGCTGCTCCATGCCGGCCTCGTCTTCGGGGAATACCGAGTGTGGCGGCAGGTCGATGTCGGCGTTCGGCCGTATGCACCCGAGCTTCGTCGCAATGTTGTGGATGATGGGCTGTCCCTTGTCGTTGAGGTCTGGCTCGCCCAGATCCCAGGACTGGCCCTCTCGGACCATGGCGTACAGCTTGTGCACTGTCGCTATTAATGCGAATTGCGTGTGCTCCAAGACCTCGGCGTACCTGATTTTCAAGGCAGTGTTAGACAATCACCATGGAGTGTGTGTGTGTATGTGTGTGTGCTCTGGCCGGGAGGACTTACCCTTTGGGTAGCTGCTTGTACTCTGTCTTCTTCCGCGTGCCTGCAGTGCAGACGAGACCGTCGTCTTTGCACCTCTTGCAGGGGAACTCGCCGTCACACTGGTTTGTATAAGTCAGACGACGATGCCGCAAGCAGAAATCGTCAAGCATATGACCCTGAGCTCACCTTGGTCTTCTTCATGCGGCACCGCTCACAGGCCTTCCATACTCTCTTATGCCTGCTGTCGTTGCTGTTTGGCGACAATGGGGCGTGGTCATGAACAGGAGAGCGGGACGCATGCGAGGCGGAAGGGCGCTTAGTCACCCGGTGGGATGACTTTGAGGTCTTGAGCGAGGGGCCAGACATCTTTTTGGAAGAGGACGACACCGAGAAGCGCGAATGGCCACTATCCTCGTTGGGTGGCGTGGGTTGTCCGATGTCCATTTTGTGAAGTAGGAAAAGTAAGACGACAGTCTGCTGACTCCTACTGTGATGTAGAGCGGTTGTGGGAGGAGTGTGTAAGTGGGACAGGGAGGCTGCCCGGTTTAGTCTGCCACGCCTCTGTATACGAGGGAAGAGTTCAGATCCAGGTGCGTTGCAATGGTGTCATAGAAGCAGTGATGTGCGTATAGTGATCCGGGGCGACAAGTCAAGACGATGGAAGATGTGAGAGGCGAGACATGCTGACGGCGGGATGATGGGGGCGGTGGCTCTGGTCTTCATTATTAATAATTGCTCGGGCGGGCAAGAGTCGACGTCTCGGACACATTTGTCAACGGGCGAGCATAACTCGTGCCTAGCCGTGCCGGGATGCCCATCCCAGCCACGAGTGACTTGGCTTTACCGGTACTTTGCATGGCCATGAACCTACCGGAGCTACGCGCACACCTGCGCCAGGCCAACCAGCAGGGGTGGAGCGTATCCACGGGTCGTCTGTCGGGCTCGCGTTATGTCCGAGTGCGTGCGGGCGGTGCTTTGTCCTTGCATGCCAATCCCGCACACTCCACCCCACATGGCCGACCAAGGGTCCGTCACCCTGGCCGGGCATAACCTCACAACCACCACCTCCTCGCTGCGCTGCCTGTGTCGACAAAGTCATCCCGCTGCCGTCCCCTTGGGATGACTAACGAGTGGGGACAGCCCGTGGCTACGGAGTACTCCTGTCGATACAAATCATTCCCTAGACCTGGCACCCCCCGATTTGCACAACTGTGACATGGTTCCACGGCTGTCAGTCTTCTTGGGTGCGGGATTCGGCTGCACCCTGCTGCCCTCAGCTGCACCCGTCATTCTTCATTCATCGCTGTCCCGAACCTTGCGTCAATGCACCATCACCAACCGTCTTCAGACGGCAATCAGCACATGTCCCAGCCAACGCCGTGCCCCGATTGGACCAGTGCCGGCTCATGGGAGTCCAGCGCATGTTGCTGGGTCGTTGAGAAGACCAGACTATCCACTGGCGGGCTCAGTTGGCCAGGGGTAAAATACTCTTTATCGTCAAGTCACAAAGACGTTGGCGCCCTAGGGTAGCTACTGGACAACGAGGTGGTCGCAATCAAGCCTCAGGTAAGGCAGAGCACTCCCTGTTCGTGCATGTCTCGAGGTCTGCAGGTAGTCGTTCTTGCACACACCGTAGCAAGTCGGGCGGTAGATTCCGCCCGCTCCGTTGCAGGTGCAGGCATATTTGCTCGCGTCTTCGTTTAGGCTTTCGGCCGCTCCAACGCCCGACCCCGAACGCGAAGTGCCCACCTCTCGTCAGTCGGGTGACATTTCGATGAGGGGATAGTTGTGCCCTTGTCCTTGAGATGGATTGCTTTGCGCACATGATCGATCGTCGTCAACGTCGCCGGCATATTGACCCATGTCATCGAAGCAGCGAGAAGACAGACCCGGCGTGCTGTTCGGGGCTGTCTGGTCTTGTGTTCCCGGCTCTAGGCGAGCAGAATTGCCGGCGGAGCTTGAAAGAACCTTGACGGTTTTCATACATCTAGAACACTTCGGGCCCACTTGTGTAAATCATACTGATGATAGCATGTTCGTGGCGGCCAGCGTTGTGAGGTGGTTATGAGCGTGCAATGGAGTCGTGCCAGGGCCCAGCTACTTTGTTCAGCCCAATCAAAGCGCGTTTGCCTTATCGTCGAGCTTGCGAGTCGTGCTGCAGTACGGGGTATACAGATGGCCGATCACATCTGTCAAATTTTACTGACAGTGACTTCATTGAATCCCGCCTTTGCATGCCCCTGCCGGGTCGCCCACGATGGCCGCTCCCATAAACTTTATGCGCCTGCAGCCGGATTCCGTGCTGCCGCTGCATAACTGACGCGGCGGGGAGCAGAGCCGCACTGGCGCCACTCCCGGAGATGTAGAACAGAGATCGGCCAGGGCGTCCGAGGCGATGTCGGCGCTCATGAGTGTTGATGCCAACTAGTTTCCAGAAGGAAGAAGGCGGATCCCTTGTGGGCTGGGGTTTCCTTCTGGGCCTGCCCACTTCCTCGATGCAGACAGCCTTAAGAAAAGGTCCACTCGCTGATGGTCGTGGTACTGACGTGATGATGTATGTGGAGGGGATCTTTTGTGTGACCTGATGTAACGACCGTGCTTCCAGTGTGATGGTCCAGATCATATTTGACCAAAGGTCGCTCTTCTCAGCAATCCTTGGCTCTGCGTCTGTTGTCAACACTGAGAGTGATAGCCTACGATGTCGTGTATCTGTCATGTGTAAGGCCCGCCCCGTGGAATCGAGTGCCGGCATCGAGAGCTGTTGGTTCACGCACGCCACGGGAGCCGGACGGGTGCCGGTGCCAAGCCAGCCACGCCACCCCTGTCAAAGCACGGCGACATCGTCGTGCAATACAAAGTTGTCGGACTGACTGTGCCCCTTGCCAGACTATGTCTGGGGACCTTTGCCGACATTCATGATGCTGCAGCTTCAGCCATTAGGATACATAGTCCGCAGCGGTCGTGACGTAATGCCGTTATGGGGCTTCAAGCATGAGCGTGCATGTGCGTCGGGCCGTGGGCTGTCAAGGAGTGCAGCAGAACCTTGCGGGTATTATTTTGCATGCACGTCGTCCTAGCGTGAGGCACGTTTCGAGTCGACTTTTGTGATTACACGAGGCATCATCGGCGCTGGCAAGCTGGCTCATCGTGCGCTAGTCACAGCGCGGAACGGCTGGCGGAATCTCGGGATTGGGGCAGGCGGATCGCCAGGAAAGGGTCAGACATTTCCCGCCACGGCCAGGGGCGCGCGATCACGGTAGAGCGGCGGAGACTCAGGTGCGGCCAAAGCCGTTGCGTCGTCGAAGACTATCGATCACGGTGCAGAGTTGGTGTGTGTTGGTCGCTCGACCGGTTCTTCTGGTCAGATTGTCCAGCCTGTCCCTGAAGAGCGGCAAGTCGAGACGGCTCGACGGGTCTGGCTGGGGCCCGAGCAGTCTGGTACCAAGTCAACGGCGTCCGGGCCGGCGCGGCGTGGTGCAGTTCATGGCTGCATGTATAACTGCCCTAGCGGAGGATCGCACGTCATGGTAGTCTTCGTGCCTGGCTGGGCAACGTTGAAAACCCAGAA
This sequence comes from Microdochium bolleyi, assembly GCA_001566295.1. Taxonomy (NCBI): domain Eukaryota; kingdom Fungi; phylum Ascomycota; class Sordariomycetes; order Xylariales; family Microdochiaceae; genus Microdochium; species Microdochium bolleyi. The sequence goes on from KQ964247.1 coordinate 824,782, forward strand.
GTTGGCTCTTTGACCTCTTGTGGTGCGTTCACGGTTGCGGAGAGCGGCAGTCGTCATGCAGGAGCATTCCCAGGGAGGCAATTGACGGTGACGGGAAGGTCTCGCGGAGACTCACGTGCTTGCACGAGCACTTGCAGACCCCGTCATGTCGGGAGTCGCCGCTGTGTATTGCTGACTGGCTGGGGATCGCCTCGAAGGGTCAAACAAGCGGAGGATGGAAAGGTGAGGGTGCTTGCATCTATTGCTGTGGTAGTCCAAATCCATAAATGTCTTGGACCTGCCTGCTCAGAGAAGCGTCTCATTGGTAGCTTGATGCTCCTGTCTGCTACGGCAAGTTTGTCTTGAGCTCAAAATGGCATCTCTTCTGCGTTTCTATCACTCCCGCCTGAGAAGTTTCCACAGATCGACGTCATGCGGGTTGCGGCAGCCACATATGCGTGCACTTGCCGCCCCGATCAGCCTAGAGAGGCCGCGCGGAAACACCAAACAAGCCCGTATCTAGTACATCCACCCGGGGAACCTGGTACCGCGAGAGAGCGATGTACGGACGACGTGCCGTTCTCATCGGAGAAAAGATGAGGACATTATGTAGCCAAGCCGTCACCATCGTGCAGGCATTCGGTACCGAGACTTGACATCCTTGCTTGCAGCTCGTGGGGTTTTTTTTTCGATGATGATTCCGGGGCACATGCGCGGCCACTAGCGGCGTCCGCCTGAACCCATCTCGAAGGCTGTCAGCATTGTTAGTAATGATTACGAAGCAGAGGTAGGATGGACAAGTGCTGACGGGTTTTCTCGTGCGCCTCAGAACAAACATGCCTGGATGTGCGGCAAACGAATGTCTTGTCTCGGCGTCTTCCGGTGTACGGCGTCCAGGGACCCAGACCCTCCTCGATCTTGTGCGGCTTCGCAAGACTGACAAGTCTGAGCCAAATATCTTGATGAGTGGTGCCACCAAAAAATTGGGACGAGTGTGTATTGTTGCGTGCCTTGTTGCACGATTATGTATATTGTAGGTATATCTGATGAAGCAAGTACCCTGATCATTGAATGACCCTGTGAATAGACAAAAAAGGGAATAAATGTACCACATCGCTCAAATCCGAGAATCTCCATCCTTTACAAGCCACTTGTGCCACTCAGGATGCTCACACCTACAGCTTAGGCTTGCTCTCTTCCTTCTTCTGCGTCTTGAGCCTCACCACACCCTGTCATCGGAAGATTTGTATTGTCAGCCTTGAATCATGATATCATAGTGTGTTTGGGGACGACCGTAACGGTCCTATGCCCGGGAAACTTTTTGTTGACATACCTCTTGGAAGCACGACGCCAGAAGCGTCCCGTCGCGGTGGAACACGCGCTGGATGACCAGACCCCGGCCGTCGCCAGCCCAGGGCGCCTCCATCTCGACGTACATCCAGTCGTCTGCGCGGACCTTCTTGGGGTTGTGGAAGTAGATGGTGCTAGGATCACAGGTCAGCCACGAGTCGTCCCGTTGACCCTTTCCGAAGCGAAAAGGGGGAAGGAGTAAGTGAATGGGAGATGCGACTTACTGGTCCAGGCTGACCATCATGCCGAGCTGCGGCTGGTCCCTGAACTCCTCGAGCTTGCCGTTGCCCTCCCAGTCGTTCAGCCTCTTGAAGTGGTCCCGCGTCTGCTTGGGGATCTTGTCCAGATCTTCCAGCTTGACTGGGAACCGCCAGAGCTTGTGCACCCGGCTGATCGTCCCGATGAAGTAGCTGTCGCTGATGTACGCCAGCGCGTTCAGGTGCGCCTGGTGCCCGCCCTCCTCACTGATCTTGCCGCGCGCGCGCACCCAGTGCCTCGCCTTGCGGGTGTGCTTGGCGTCGTCCTTGGACCCGGTCATCGGCAGCATGAAGCTCTCGAACGGGCTCTTCTCGCCCGCGCTGCCCGGCCCGCCGCGCTGGGAGTCGATGAACGTCGGCTGCTCGTAGTCCTCGGGCGGCGGGGAGACGTCGGGCGGCATGGTGTACTGGTGCTCGACCGTCTGCTCGCCGCCGGAGCCCTCGCGCACAAAGGAGCAGGTCACCGTGAAGATGCACTTGCCGCGCTGCCTGGCCTGGACCGTCCGCGTGCAGAACGACCGGCCCTCGCGCACGCGCTCAACGTGGTACAGGATCGGCGTGTTGCTGTCGCCTGGCAGCACGAAGAAGCAGTGGAACGAGTGGACGACGTAGTTCGAGGGCACGGTGCGCTGGGCGGCCGCGAGGGTCTGCGCGATGACGGCGCCGCCAAAGATGCCGCGCGCGCCGGGAGGCAGCCATAGCTCGCGGGTATTTGTGAAGAGATCCTGTAGGCAACCCCAGTTCGTTAGCTTCTCTCGCCTTGCTGTTGATGCTAGCTGGCCAGTGTCCTCTACTCCTCTCTCGCATTCCTTGCGTGAAGGATTGGAGCCGTGCTTACCGGAGCGATAACCCCAAGCTCCGTGAGCTCGAGCGCGTTCTCGATGGGCGCCTGCGCCGCGTTCTGCGGCGGCTGCCGCACCAGGGTCTTCATCGGTGGTGTTTGGGGCGGCGGCGACATCGTGTATTGTATAGTCCCTCTTTGCGTTCGGCGCAAGTGAAAAGAAAGATCTGTTGTTTTATCTTCCTGGGGGAACCGCTCTCAAGATTGGCTGACTCTGAAGGCTTCGTCGCTGATGAACGTTGAAAGTGGAGAGCGCGGATGGTGGAGAGTTCGGTGATCCGCGTTCCTCGGCAAGCGAGAGTATCGTGGCCGACTGACAGAATAATCGACTGGTAGGGCTTGCAAGAAGGACGTGCTTCCGTGGGACTTTTCAAGATCCTCGGCGCTCGTGGATGTTGCTGCCGTTTCGTTGTCGTCTGCGCAGGGTCGAGCACTTTGGCCGTGGGGTCGATTGGGTTTGAGGTTCGTGTTGCTGTCGCGTCTGTGGAGGTTTTCAGGCGAGGTCCTTCGAGCTGTGACGGACTGAAACCTGGACCTCTCGTCTGGGTCGAGGTGTACGGGTAAATGAATGGTTGGAAGGAGTGGTCAAGATTGCAGACCCAGGCTTGTGACAGCCCGGGGTTCAATTGAACGGTGTTCTTCAGCCCCGGCCCGCGGAACCCAGGGGTTGCACGACGAGTGGGACACGCCAATCCCCCATCAAACCAGAATGGGCCTTACATTATGCCTGTCTTGCCGAGGTCTCTCGGCCGGTGCACCTCGAAACCCCAACCTTCAACTGCCGCAACGGCTCTCTTGTCCATCGTTCCAGACTTATTTTGCTCGGAAAACACGGCTGGTTGCTGCTCGCTTCACATGATGCTCGCGGGCCTCACTACCTCCCGTCCCTTATGAAGGACAGAACGCCCCTGCGGCCATTGCCCAGGCAGTCGGAGAGCAATAACGCTGGAACCCACCTGGACTGCAGCGCGGATCTGGTTCCGCTGTCTCAACTTCCGTGCGGAACCGTGGCATGTGATTGCACACCCACAAGCTGGTCATTGACCTCACCTTGATACAACAGAACAATCGCATATGCTAAGACTGTATTAAAACCTTCATACTAGCTAGACTAATGCTTCGCCTTGTGCTTTCATTGCATGCATGCAAAAGGATTCTGCTCAGGCGTCAGAGTAGATGGGCTCCAGCCCATCCCAGGCGCTCGCATCACCGTTGCCAAACTTCTCCCGCTGGTCCCAGTACTTGCCGTTGTACTGCCAGTACGTCTTGCCCGTGGTCTCGCACTTGGCTTTCGTGAACCACGCCGGCTCAAAGTGCTCGCCCTTCTCCTCGCGGATCTTCCTCCTGGCGCGCTGGGCGTTCTCCAGCCTGTTCTTCTCGTCGGCCGCGAAGTCGTACTCGCCGTCCTCCATGGCGCGCTGATCAGTGCGGTACCGCGAGTCCGTGGGAGCAATATACTTGCGCAGGTTGTCGTTAATGTCGTTGAATGTGAGCACGAAGGGCGTGAGGTTGAACGGGATGCCCTTGGGACGAGGGTTGGCTTCCCAAATGACAAATGCCTTGCTGGGGTCGTTGATGCTGCCGGGCCCCTCGCCCGACTCGTCCAACTGCACCTCGAAGCCAGGAGTGTATCGTGCGTAGATCTTAGAGTTCCATCGTCCGCCAACGCTCCAACGGGTACGGCCCTCCTTGTCGACAATCTTGCCAGCCAGACCAAACGCGCTGGACGCCTTCCAGCCGCGGGCCTTAAACTCGATCAGCGCCTTCTCCCCTGTCGACCAATTTGTGATCTCTACAAGACCATAGTTGTCGACTGCGGGGCTACCAGTGATGATGCCAATGACCTGCTGCGACGGCTTCTTCCATGTGTACAGCTCCTCCTTGCCGCCCGCAGATGGACGCAGTTTCAGGAACCACGTGCCGAGGTGGTGGATATCAAATGCCTTGCCGGAGAACCTGGTGTCCACATTCGCCTCTCCCCAGTACGTCCACTTTGATGCTTCGGCGAAGCACGCGCCGATCGGTGGATGATGACTGACTTGCTCGATAAAGAAGCGGTAGCCCTTGTCGGGTCTGGCATACTCGAAGGTCTCGCCAAGCAGCGGGTTGAACGGTTTTGCGACACGACCAATGGCCGATGCGAACTCACTGGAGGCGAAAGCCGCGACATAGAGCATCCGCTCAAGCGAGTCTGTCCGATCCGCGGCCTTGTCCAGGAGGTGCGCGTACTCCATGTCCTCACCAGTACGATACAGCAGAGATGTTGGTTCGTTGAAGGCCACAGGGAGCGTCATCCTAGTCATGTCCTTGCCAATCATCGATTTGAGAATACCCTAAGAACTTGTTGTTAGCATTTGCTGGCTTCTTTCTCGAGGACTACACATGTCGACTTACCCAAAGGCCGACCTTTGGCCTGTTGTCGGAGTCGAGCTTGAGTCGGGTCCGGAAGCCTGTCTCGTAGCCCCTGTACGAGCTGCTCATGTCCATGCCCGACACCACGACTTCCTGCTGGGTGGTGCTTCCTCCGGGAGTCAGCTCTGAGGGAGGCATCGGCTCAGCATTGACCTCTCCTGCGTCAACCGCGTCAAAGAACTCTTCACCCTCTGACTCGGAGTCATCAGTGAGATCAGCAACATCCGCAAGCTTGGTAGACTTGCGGGTGAGAGGCGCTGGCGACTTCTGTTCCCCCGCCGCGAGATCCTCAATGGGCTGCGATGGCTGGGTGACGGCTGCGCTCCCCGGCCGTGTCTCACTGCTTCCTTCCATCAGGTCACGTAGCGCACGCTTGGTAATCTTGTGCTTGAGCTCTGCCTTGCCGACCCTGGTCTCGAGGTCCTCCTGCTCGGCGGCGACCTTGGCCATGCTTTCCTCCCACATTTGACGCATCTCCACTTCCTGGTCGAGGCGGTACTGCCAGTGAGCATCCCGATCCTTTGATATCCTAAGCAGATCGCCCATAAGCCCCTTAAGACTGCGTATGGCCGAGTCATAGGTGGCGAGCGCCTGCGCAGCCTTCGGGTCGACGAGTGACATGGATGGGTTGCGGTTGGCCTCGGCCTGTAGGGCAGCACTGACTTGCGCAAGAGTGTCAAGTTGCAACCGGGCCGACTGCGCAGTGATGTTGAAGGCATCCTTGCTAGCCGAGGGCAGCTCCACGATGCTGGATTTCCCAGCGTAATCGTCCTCGTCAGCATCGAGATCGGCAGGCATGGTGCCCGGCGACTCATGGCCAGCATCTGTTCCCGCATCCACGAAGTCGTCGTCGTCCACACTACCGGCGGCACTACCCCGAGACAGTGCAAGGCGTGGAACTCCTTTACCAGACTGGTTCCGCGACAGCTGTACGCTAGACCGCGGCTCGGCGAAACTGGCAGCCTCACTGTGCAGGTCTCCCACAGAAGAGCCAGCCTTTGAGAAGTGATCCTGAGCCTGCTTGAGGTACTCAGCTCCTTGTGCCTTGTGGTGCGCCTCTGCCTTGGCCTGATCCTTCATCCACTGAATCGCGTTGTTCAGAGCCCAGAACCAACGCTTGGCCTCGGCCTCGTGATTTGCCCGTAGCGTGTATTTTACGGAAGACTTGCCAATGATCTCAAACTTCGTTTTGTCGTCCGGGCTCATATTCAGTGTAGCTATACGCATGCTGATGGCGCCACGGCAAGCATTCTCGGCATCGTCCTGGTGCTTGTAGTAGCTGAGCACTCCGTTCTCGAGCACGAACCAGCGTAGCTGGTATCCCTTGCGGTAGTTCGTCCACTTCTTGAGGTACCCCTTCATCGTTGGCTCCCTACCAGCAGTGGGATCTGCTGCACCGGAAGCAACAGGACCAGCCTGGGATGTAGCATGCCCCAGAACAGCCTTCTCTTGAATGCTACGCTGAGCCGCAACAGCCGCAGGGGATCGCTTGAGCATAGCTCGCGTGGAGTCGTCGTTGGTGACATGCTGGGGTAGTTTTCCGTTGCGGTCGCGCTGGAAGGGGTCAGCTCCGTGGAGCAGAAGGGTCTGGATGAGCTTCGTGTCGCGCTTTCTTGCGGCCTCGTGGAGAAGCGATCCTCCAGACTTGGAAGTCTCCGGTTCTGATGGCAGGTCGGTACTGTTGATGTCCAGGATCGTCTTGACCCGCGGCTCTTCGAGGATCTGCGAAAGGGAGTCCAAGGCGCCCTTCTGGATACACTGCTGAACTTCCTGGACCTTTTCCTGGAGGAAGAGCGTTCTGGCCAGCTGAAGATGCTGGTAGATATCCGGATTCCTGGCAACGTCGAGTGGGAGCTTGCCCTGATTATTTGCGATGGCGTCGTTGATGTCTTTCTGCTGGAGGAGAAGGTGCACTACGTTCGCACGGCCCTGGGTCGCAGCAACGTGGAGCGGAACATTGCCATCCTTGTCCCGTGCGTTGACATCGATGGTGCCGGCACCATCTGATAGGATGTACTGAACGACTTCGAAATCGGCGCACTGGATAGCCAGGTGGAGGACGGTTGTGTCGTCGAGAGGCCCAGTGCTGGCGCCGTTGACAGACGAGGTGCTGGGACGTGGGGCGCCCTCGGCGGTTTCGCGGATTGCTTTCGAGATGGCGGAGGTGTTGCCGCTCCGAAGGGCCTCGACGATGCGGAATTTGCGAACGGAGGACTCTAGGGTCGAAGTTTTCTCAAGGCCAGCACCGCTGGTCGAGCGGGCTGGAGCGAGAGCGAGGTTGGCATCCCGCGAGGGGGTCTGGTTGACCGACATGGCGGAAGCGTTGTGTTGATTTGCGAGGCCCTGCTGTGTTGCAAGGGCGGCGCCGGAGCGAGAGGCAGCGTCGGAGGCCCGGGATTCGTTGTCGTCCGAGACGGTGCTCCCTGCGTCGTCGTCTTTGCGGCTGTCCTTGTCTTTGTCTTTGCGCCGGAGGAGGGCGCGGGCGGCCGATTTTGTGCGGGAGTGGCCGTGGCTAGTTGCACGTCGAGATTATGTCAGTAGGCAGCTCGCCACGAGGTACGGATGGCGTTTGGGATGGCCAGGCCTGGAATCTATAGCTCGGGAAGATAGCGATACAGCTCAGCCGGCAATGAGGAATGGAGGAGACATGGAAAAGGAGGCTCCTGCGAGAGAAGAGTAGTGTGGCCGGAGCTGTTGTCCAGATGGGTCGAAAGGAGGGGAGGGGATCCAGGTGGGCGCTCCCGGTGGGCGAGCAGGGGTCTGTAGTGCACGATGATGATGGGGATGGCGGGGTGGGCCACAGCTTGGAGCAGGACTCGGACAGACCAGCATCATCGCCTGCCGTCATCCGCGACAACAGAGGGGCTCAGCTGCCTCTGTCTGAGGTGGCCGGTCACGGTATCGTGGCGATGGCCCTTGCTGGCAAGCAGGGCAAACAGCGTCCATCACGGCCTCGGGCTGCTGGAATGCTCACCTCTCTTGGCGGTCCGACATGATGGCTGCGCCGCTATGATGTAGGAATACAAGGCCGTGTGTAGTGATGCTCGTGCAATGCTGCTATTTCGAGAGACGATCTGGCGGCGTGGTGGGCGTGGTCTGTGCCCTTCGCTTCGACGGAGCGGGTTGGAGGATAGGAACAAAGGTGAGGAAGAGCGAGTTAAAGTGTGAGTCTGGACGGCATTGTCGAGCCAGACGAAGAAACCTGTTGGTAGGTATAATGCTGTGGTAGAGGCTCGTGGTGGCTAGCTGGCTCGGTGGCTGGTATTGCGCGTCGAGACTCACGACCCTACGAGGCACAGTCGAGTGGAGTGATGGTCGAGCCTGTATGTTGTGAAGAAAGAAAGAGGTCTGCCGTCCCAGGAGAGCAAGGTTCGCGGAGCAAGACCGCGCACATTATGAGACACTGCTGGACCAAGCAAGTAGCAGATCTCGGTGCCAGACCAGCAGCACTGCCCCGCCAGCGTGAAGCGCACCGTCCGTGGATTCCATCGAGGATCTCACTTTCCAAGCTCCAGCCAGCACCTCAACAGGCGCCAGTTAAGGTTCACAGCGGCCGAACCTGCAGTAGCGAGGCACTAGGCTCTACTGCACTCCGCGTGCTGTCTGGCCTTTCCCTGTTTCCCACCCACCTGACCGGGCCCAGCACGGCGACCTGTGTTGTTGCCCCGTCCCGAGCAGGCAGAGAGCCCTGCTGCCACTGTCGTCATAGCCGCATCTAGGTGCAGATCCCCTGCCCTGTTGGGGCTTGAAGCAAGAAGCGACTGGCAAGGGTCTCTAGACCTATTTTGGACGACAACACTGCAGTCACAGGACGTCCATCCTCAGTGTACAGAAATACATGCAGTTCTGGACGATGAAATGCGAGGGACTTCCAGATCCTACAAGGGCAAGGTTTTGAAAGCGCGTGCAGGTTCATCACAGCCAATCCAGGATGCATGGGTACACAAGTCAAGATGAAGTTTCAAATGTTATTGCTTGATATCCAAGATCCCCCCTCGTTCAGGGCTATCCTAACATGAACGATATTATCACGGGTCCTCCCAGATACGTCCATCCCTTGCCCGAGAGAGCTAGAGCCTGACACTCATTCATGAATGCTCGCTTAGCGTCTTCGTCACAAACACTGCCCGCTTGCACGGAAGATGGACTGGAAGCAGAAGACAGCGTGCTTCTTGTGCATGTAGAGCTCACCCCAGGCATTATCTTGGCGGTAGCTGCTCGCTACGGCGGTGTCTTCCCAGCACTGTTGCATGCTCTAATGTGGTCGGTGCTGCACAGGCCAAGCTGTTTCAAATTATCTGTACAATGCAAGAGGCTTCTGTGATTATCATGTGGTAATGCATCGTTTTGTGTCTCGCCTATGTGGCGGTGACATTCGTGTGTCTCATAAATCGTCAAGTACGTCGGCTTTGCCGTGTCGCTGTCAGAAGAGTTGGAAGGAATTGGTGGTTTCAGTATCCCCTGGCTGGCCATGTTGTGGACATGGTGCAGGCTGAGCGAGCAGATGTGTGCAAGCGTGCAAAGATGTTCTGCAGCGGCTGCCAAAGGCTTCCGGGATCAGTTTTGACTTCTGCCGGAGCGCCGAGTGTCGCGGCTGGCTGGTTACGACGGTGTCATCAACTCGTCCTGGTCGATCCCCTCCATGAATATCCGAAGAGGAGCAAGAAGATGCGCATCGTCGCTATTCTCGGGCTGCTGCGTCATGGTGTACGCAGCGAGATTGGCATCGCCGCATATGGTGTTGTTCAGACTGGCCCAATCAGTCTCATCGCGGTCCAGGGGCTCGAGGTCATCGAGTTCGGCATCGACCATCGAGAGGCCCGACTCGTCGACTTCTTCGGTCTGTTGAACGGCAGTGAGGGCCAAAGAAGACAGCCATTCTTGTTGGCATTCCCAAAGTCTGACATTGATCTCGATACGGCGCAGCCACCCGCTGATGAGCTTGCGCGTTGCAAGAGTCGGGTTGATCTTGTCGCTATTGCGATGATGGTGTGGCATCTTGGCCAACATTTTGCCATCGCACTTATCGTGGAGGTCTTGGAAGGTGAAGAGGCCGGTCATCTTTTCTGCAGAGGCCAAATGATCAGGCTGATTACTGTTTCCTCGCTGGTCGTGAATATTGCTGCCGTTGCTGTTGCTGCTGTGGTTGTTGTTCTTGCAGACAATATCGCCGGCGTGCTCGCCGTCGAGAATGGTGGTGGTATCACCGCAGTGGACATTGTCATCATCGTCTTCGAGGCCATCCAGATCCAGATACTGGATCTTGGCGTCTGGGTCCGCCAGGCAGCCCATCGGGGCGGACTCGAATCGCTCATACTCGAGGAGAGCGAGATTGTCATAAATGCTTCTGGCGCGCAGCCACTGCGTTATGAATCGCCGGAGCTGGGGCGAGACATCTATCCTGATGGTGCGATCTTGTCGCTTCTGGACTCCTGAGCTTGCCTTGCCTCGCTTGGGCTTGTCTTTGGGCCTATTGCGCAAGTCCGCGAGGGTGTGGATGCGACCCATGATGAGCTGTGGTGATAGGCAGACAGGCGTGTCTGGTCGGGGGTGGCCTTGCAAGGACGAGTGACAGGAGGCTGTACAATCTGTCGAAAGGCAGGATCAGTGTGATGTTGGACGTTGTCTGGCCCAGTCTGCCTGAAAGTCGCAGCGAGTCAGGTTGTGTATGATCTTTCTTGGGATTCTCAACAATGTGCTTTGAGAGTGCTCGGAGGAATGGGAGTTTGAGTCCTTGTGTGTAAACAGGCGGAGGAGGATTGCGTGTACGCAGGCGGTCGAAGATTGTGTCAAAGAGGGGTAGGCAGACGGGTTTATATCTGTGACGGGCAGATGGAGGGACGGAAATGCTTCTCTCGCGGGTTCGCAGGGTGCATTCGGATGACTGGGAAGCGAGGAGGCACCAGCAGCGAGAGGTCCCTTCTCCGATATGTGAAGTGCTCTTATGGACGTGATTGGGGCTGCTATCGATTGACCGCGCTGGCCAGCGAAGAAGGATGCCGGAACCAGAGAACCATCGCCAACGTTGTCGTGGTATGGTAGTGCTATCTCTTCCATTTCCAACTGGCCAGATAGAGCGGGATGTGGACCATGGTTTCCATGCTCACCCAGCCTTGCTCGTCATGCCTAGTGGTAAATGAATACCGCACAGAAGTGTAATGAGGATCACGAGGCCACTGGTTGGGCAAGAGAGCTCGCTCAGTTGTGATTCTTCTGGCATCGCGCTATCTGCATCCTTTTTACCGGCCAGGCAAACTCAAACATCTCCAGCATCACTTGGTGCCAATATCGAGAAGTTGAACACGCAGTGCTCGCCAGTGCCAGCCTTCGTGACAGCAGAGTGTTTGGGCTCGTCGCCTGTCGTACCACTCGACGCCCCCTTGCCATTTGCCTCAACCACACCCCCTGGCTTCTCATTCTCAATAGCCTTGGTCTCGTCCTTCGCTTCGTCTGTCTTGCTCTCGTCCTTCTTGACCTCCTTCGTGACGTTTCCGTCCGCATCCACCTCCACGACTGTGTCTGACCCATCAAGACTGCCATCCTCGGTGTAGACCCACATCTCACGGACCTCGCCTCGAGCAAGACCGGTCAGCCAGACAGCGGACACCACACCTGGGACGAGGTACAGCAGGGCCGGCTGCGCATGGTTGAAGACCAAAAGCATGGCGAGAGTGGCTACCATGGCGAGAAGATACCCCACCATCGCAGCGTGGAAGTATGTCTTGGAGAAAGCGGACGCTCGGAGTTCCGGCGTGGCGCTTGGGGACAGGATACCGGTGAGCTTGGTACTCCACCACCGGTCACCCCACTGCCCTTGTGGGTTGACATACTCCGGCTTGACCACCATGCGCTGTGTTTCCGTGCTGACTTGGAGCTCGCCAGCAGACTTGGTCTCGGTCTCAAGCTCGACTGGCACCAGCTTCCTCTGGCGGTGATAGTACAGATATTGGTCGAAGCGGAGGCACAGGCCGATAAACATGCCTGGGATCACGATGTCTCCCAGACCTAGCATGCTGGCTTTCTTGGGACCCTGAAAGACCAGTTTGATGGGAACGTCTAGCTTCGTAGCAACGGTGACCATGTACGGACTATGACGTAGTTCTGTTAGTCCGAATCCGTGCCTGAGTAGAAAAATTCATGAGGATAGCCAGGCTTACGTGTAGAACACCATGTAGATGTCGTAGAAGAACAGCCCAAAAAGCACAGCACTACCAGTGGTAAAAGTGGTCGGCGACATCATGATGATGCCCGCGTACGAGAACGCATAGCCCATCAGGTTGGACAGCAATACCGACTTGGTCGTGTAATACACCAAGGTCGCGCCAAAGGCGAGGATGACACCGAATATGTCGTTCAGCTTGACGTGGAGCGACTCGTTGACAAGGCCATGAACCTGGAAGCGGATCGTCCAGTGCTCCGTAAACAGCCTGCGCAGCTCCCAGAATAGGCCAACCTTGCTCACTGGAGCTCTGCTCTCGGACCATCGTCCACCAAATGGCGTCTTCTTGCCAGAGTCCCAAACCCGTTCCTCTGACCCAGACGCGACACGCCACTGGCCCTTCTTGCCGCCATCGATGTGGTATACAGTGCCATCTCTGGCACGCCAGACACTAGGGAAGATGAAACCCGTGGCGATGTGCAATGTGTCTGCGAGGAGCTTGCCCAGGCTGGCGAGCGACATGACAGAGAAGTAGGCGCCGAGGATCTTGTTGATGATGTCTGGGTCCTCGAGCCACTTGATGAGCTTGTACAGGCCGATGAGGACGACTCCCGCGAGGACAGGAAACAAGATGGCATCTGATGGCCTGAGTCCCTCGACGAAGTCGTCCTGTTCGTCGTGGTGTTTGGCTCCGCGCTTCTTGGACTTTGATGGCGTGGCGGATGGTGGCCGGCGGAGGGCTCCGTGGGCACCAATGTAGATACAAGCGAGTGCCGTGAAGACGATGCGGAACTCGAGGGCCAGCAGGTCCCAGTTCTCGAGAAGAAACGAGGGCATGCTCACCAGCGTCTCGGAAAAGCTGAGAGTGGTTGTATTGCTGGACATGTTGGCGATGGCAAGACCATCTACCACGTGCAGCGAAGATGCATTGCTGGAGGCCATGGCTGGTTCCTGTGGTCTTCGCAGCCGCAGCCGGCTATTGCTAAAGGCGTCTGATCAAATCTGGGATGCTGGATAGAAACCAGGAGCCATGCTCGAGGTATTGTTGAGAGGTCAGAGGCGTGTTGCTCATGAACAAGTTGTAGTGTGCAGGCACCCACTTGCATGGAAGCTGATGGTGTGCCGTGTCGTTGCCAATTGAACACTTCAGCAGGTGACACACCAAGGACGAATACTTGCACCACCAAGTGGGGCAGAAATCTTGCATTGGCCAACGACAACAAACACAGCAACGACAGACTCCCAAATACTCATTACAGCGACTTGCACCTTGCTTCACTTTTCACACCATCTGCACTGAAATCAGGCCGTGATATATCCTCGCTGGATCATAGGATTCCGTTCCTCTTATTTGAACAGTAGTCTCACAGGTCTCACGACGCCTTAGCAGAGCCATCTGCCACTGCTCTTGAACGGGCTTCCATCTCACACCCTGGTGGTGCTCACTGAGCAGCAGTCCTTTTTGTCACAAAACGCCAGACGAGATATCAAGCCGGCGAAAAACGCACACACACACACACACACACACACACACACACACACCACAGAGCCAGCAAACGCACCACCGCTAGCCATGGCGCAGCCCGCCCCAAACATCGTCCTGGAGACCTCGATGGGCCCCATAACACTGGAGCTCTACACCACACACGCCCCGCGCACATGCAACAACTTCACCGAGCTCACCCGGCGGGGTTACTACAACGAGACGGTCTTCCACCGGATCATCCCGGACTTTATGATCCAGGGCGGCGACCCGACGGGCACGGGCCGCGGCGGGTCGTCCATCTACGGCGAAAAGTTCGCCGATGAGATCAGCGCGGAGCTGCGGCACACGGGCGCCGGCGTGCTCAGCATGGCCAACGCGGGCAAGGACACGAACGGGAGCCAGTTCTTCATCACCCTGGCGCCGACGCCGTGGCTGGACGGCAAGCACACCATCTTCGGGAGGGTCAAGTCGGGCATGGGCGTCGTCAAGAGGATGGGGCTGGTCAAGACCAAGGCGGAAGACCGGCCTGTGGATGAGGTCAAGATCATAAGGGCGAGGATCGTGGAGGATGAGGAATGAGGCCAGACTTTGGCCTAGGCTTTCTTCTTACCAGATTCATTCGTGGGGCATGGGCAGATGGACAACCTTTAGAAGGAGCAGTATCAATTGCAGAATCAATTTCAGCTCTTCTTGTCCATGGTCAGAGTGACACGATACGGATGGGGCTCATTCTCGGTTGTAGGCACGGCGCATTGGCTACGACACCTGGTATTGCACATCGGCCTGGCAGGAACACTTTATACATAATGACAGAAGCGGTGACAGTGCGAGCACAAATGTGCTCGCAAGGAACGTACTCATTCAGCCATCATGCTCTCGACGCTTGGCGAGGAAACCTCTAATTGGTCATCCCAGGTAAAAGGCGAGCCTGAAGACTATATGAATGATGAAGTTTACGAGTACAGAGGAACGCCGGTGATCTCAATGCTAGGCTTGTTGATGGGGCACAAGCCTGACAGAATGCTTCAAAGACAAAGGCTTTTGTGGTGCAGACCAGAAACACAAAAGACCAAGACACGACCCAACGTGCTCCGGCACCGAACATCGATGCAACGCCTATGCGAAAATATACAGAAGAAAGCAGGGCTCTTCTCTATCCAAAGAGGGCCATGGTCCAAGAACGGGGAGGCAAACAGGCTCCGGTCCTCATGTGGCACTTTTCAGCCCTGAGAATCGAGTCCTCTCATCCCCCTTGAGGTGATGAGAGTGTCTCCGAACTTTCTGAGCCATCGTCGTCCCGGTTGCTTTGAGACTTTCCGTTGCTCTTGGATGCTGGGGAGGACGTCAAATTCGGTTTTGACACACCGAGCTTCAGCTTCTTGGCAGGACTTTGCGTCTTGACGAGCTTCTTCTTCGGTGCAACCTCGACAGTGGAGTTGTCTCCGTCGTCGTCATCGACCTTTTGCTCAACGCTCAGCGAGGAGTTGGCCTTGACCTTCTCCTTCTTGGAGCCAACCGAGGACTTGCCCTTGAGCACGAGCTTCTTGGTTTTGTCCACCCCTGTTGGCTTGATCTTCTTCTTTTTGTGAGAATCCATGTCGCTATCATCGTCATCGTCCATCTCGACACTGTCGCGTTTCTTGGGACTGCTTGCACGCGACCCGGGCGCGGGTGTGCCTTTCTGACTTGATGGTGGGGTGTTGTCGCCATTCGCTGTGCCATTGCTGCCCCCGTTACTGATCTTCTGCGCGGCTGCGCGGCTGGCGTTACGCCCACTGTTGCCGATACAAGATCCCATGTGGTTGTTCAGCCTCGTCACGAGGATACATCGTTTGCACTTGCTGCAAGTGGCTGAAGGGAACGAGAGCATGTTGGCAGGCCGCGCCGCAGATCCCGCCTTGGCATCTCCAGCGCCCTCTGGCGTTGGCGTGCCTCCAGCGGACTC
This sequence comes from Microdochium bolleyi, assembly GCA_001566295.1. NCBI lineage: Eukaryota > Fungi > Ascomycota > Sordariomycetes > Xylariales > Microdochiaceae > Microdochium > Microdochium bolleyi. The sequence goes on from KQ964247.1 coordinate 840,211, forward strand.
CTGCGGCGTGTCTGTCTTTTTCTCCATGTCCTTCTTCTTCTTTCCCCTCCCTGGTCCTTGAGCGACCCACGTCTGACCATAGATGTCGTAGCCGGCTTTGTCGATGTACGGGTGCTTCTTGCAGTATATTATGCTTGGATCGGGTTTTCTGGAGCCTCTGCCGTCTGTCGGATATAGCAACCGAGGCAGGTGGCACCTTGGACAGACAATGTCCTTGGTAGTGACGAGCGGGTTACCTTTAAGCAGAACCTTGCCCTCGTCGTAGATGGCAGCGTCGGTTTCGACCTTGACATCGGGCCTTATGTCGGGGTCTGATGCATCGGCAGTGTCTGAGGCAAGCTTCTCGACTCGAATCGCAGCAGTGGCAGCACGCGCTATCTTCTCATCCCGGTGGACTTTGACAAGGAGGTCGTGGACAATGTTGTACAGCAGATCATCTAAGACCGAATGTGCCTATAGAGGGAGGGACGAATGGTTTAGCTCGCGCATGGCTGGGTTGGAAGGCGAATAAAGACGCAGTATTAATACGCACCAACTTGTCGAGACTTCCCGCGTCGTCACTGGTTTTGATAACGCCGGCCTTACCGGTATTGGCCGATGAGGACATGGTGATGGCTTGTCATATGCTGGAAATGGGAAGGCAGTAGACCGTCTAGTCCCGAGAACGATGTTTCGGTGGCCACAAAAAAGTCACAGCCGTCGTACAAGACGGTTGTGTCGCGACGAGAGCACCCCTAGCGATGCGAGACGGCCAGAATCTGCCCGAGAAACACGAGGAGCCAGATGTCACCGCAACCGAAAACAGTGGTGATCAGGCGCTTGGGCGACCGAGAGATAGACGCGCGCGATGATGCCGCCAGGCAGTGCAGATGCAGAGCTCAGAATCTGCATGCGACGCCTCTAAGCTGTCCTCCCGAGGCGTGTGTCGGCTGTCGCCACCATTTCCCTTGGGTGGAGCGAGCGGAAGGTGACGGGAGGCCCAATCGAAGCTCGCCGCGGTGGTCGCGGGGGGAGAAGTGGAAGAGACACGGGAGACAGCGGCTCCCGGGATGAAGGACGGGAAGAGACGGTGCGGGAGATGGGAAAAGTGACGGAAGTGGTGATGCTCATCCCTAACCAGGCACAAGTCGATGCAAGTGCTGTCTGCTCGGGTGCGCCTGGGCTAAGAAAAGTGCCCCCAGCCATCGCAACGGGGCCGGAGAGATTTGGCTGGGGATGGACTGCAAGAGCGCAGGACTGCCCGACCCACCCACGCGAGCACGCTATCCCGAGAGGGTACCTGCCGTGTCCATGCATGCCACAGCGGTGCCGCAAGTCACTCTGGCGGGTCGCTCAGGGGCCATTCATGCCGACCGCGCCCACTGCCCCGTGAGCTCCATGGCGGACATGGGCTTAAGTTGCTCTCGGCACCTTAGCTTGCCAGTGACATCGGAGTCGGCTGCGGCCAAAAGGAAGAGGGATGCGGCTCTGCGAGACGAGAGGACTTGCTTCCATGTCAAGCTTGGCTTCCCAGATTTCAGAGGCACGTTTACCACACCCCTCGCGTCCACGCCTCGCACAATCCGTTCCCTCTCACCCAGCTTGACCGCCCGATGACTTCGCGTGGACTTCTCTGCGACTTCTCTTCGACACCGGCCTTTCAGGCATTTTCACGTCATCAGGGACGAACTAGATCTCCGGCGAGTGCCACTTGGCGTTTCCGCCTCGTCTACATCCCGCCAGAGGGGTCCGGCACTGTAAGGACAACAGGTCCGCTTCGATGCTCCGAAATGTCCCAGCAAGAGGCGAACATGAATTCTCATGGTCGCGCGCTTCACGAGCCGGCGCCGACGAAGGAGGATGCGGGTTGAGCTGGCTTGGATTCATCATGCCTTCCATAGACAGGTCTAGTATCTGGCTCTTCGTACGCAGTCCCCATCTCGCAACATCTTCAACATATCCGTAGATATCACCCATAGCCAGTGTGCCGTTGTGGGCCCGGTCATGCGGCTCCTTGCGCAACAAGCGGTAACCTTGTCGGCCTGCATCTCACATGCTGAGCACGAGCAGACTCCTCCAAGATTCAGGGGTTCGGGATCGAGAACGCAGGGGCTGCCGTATGTTGTGCGTGCTGAGGTGACATGGCCGCTTGCAGCAGCATCCAGAATCACCTGGCCTTTTGACTTTGGCATGGAGAACCTTCAGCGTAGGGCGCAACATGCAAGTCCAGCATGGTCAGAGACTGTGTACAGTCCGCGGATCCGGCGTGAAAGAGCATGAGAGCACTTCGGCAGGACGCAGCATACGCCTGGCCCCCGCCATGTGTGCGGCGTAGAGGCATTCACAGAGTGCGAGCATGAAAGCTTTTGATTGTGACCAGCTGTGCTACCGGGATCTCCTGTCTGGCAACCACCTCAGGCCCGGAACAGCCTCCCGCTTAAGCATTTGGTGGTGGGGCCAGGAACGGCCAACCATGATCGCCGCCCCTGCATAGCCGGCACAAGACCGCGCCGTTCTAGGCGCCTTCGACGTCGTTCACATGGCACAGATCCTGGCTTCGGGGCTCTTGTCCTCTTCTCCAGGTCACCCACGGGAAAACCCTAAGACGCCCTCCTGCCACCGCCTCCCAGCGCCATCACGGCACGAGGACAGCACGAGGCCCGTCTTCCACGCTCCTTTGCGCAGTCGTGATACGCAGACACCCACCTGTCTTGAACCCTGGCCCGTCCCGGCTAGCGCCCCTCGCCCGCCTCCCTCCCCTCGACAGCGATCTCATCTCGCTCCTTTCTCGATCCGTCGACATCCTCGACAAGCCTGCCCCACCAGAGGCCGGCTTTTGTCGTGTTGTTGCCAGCTTGTCGTCAAGTCTCCTAAAGCCACTCCTCACCATATATCTGGCCCTTGCCCCCGGCCTGCCCGCCTCAACAATGTCTCTCCCCGCCAACAACAACAACAACAAAACACAAGGCCAGCCCTCGATACGCTCCTTCTTCGCCCCAAAGAGCCCCTCGTACGTCCCTGCGCCTTCCACCTCGGCGACGGCCAGCAAGTCGTCGACAGGCTCTCTGCCTCCTCCGCCACCGACCACAACCGTACCACCACCTCAACCAACACAACTGCCGCCGACGCTGCCGCCAGCACCACAACTGCAGCAACAAGCCGCCACTCGATACACCGCGAGACGGCCACAGTCCCTCCACCCACAGGCCTCCATCGTGCCCATCGAGCCAGAGCACGTCCCCGCCCTCCGCCGCATCACATCGCTGATTCTACCAATAAACTACCCCGACTCGTTCTACGCGCAGCTCTCGAACCCAGCAACCTCCGGTGCCTTCAGCCGCGTTATCCTCTGGACCGAGCCGCGATCCAGGCCCAAAGTCATCGGTGGCCTCGTCTGTCGTCCTGAAGAACTCCCTTTCCCCACACCCTCAGGCGGACATATCAACGGCTTATACATCCAATCATTGGTCCTCCTTTCTCCTTACCGCTCGCTCGGACTCGCTGCTTCCTGCCTGGAAGAAGTCGTCACCGCCGCCGCCGCCAACAGCTCGTCGTCGTGGAACTGCGAGACCGTCTGGGCGCACGTGTGGACACAGAACGACGAAGGACTCGACTGGTATAAGAGACGCGGCTTCGGTGTCGCCGGCGAGATCAAGAACTACTATTTCAAGCTCCAGCCGGGCGACGCGCTCGTGGTCCAGCGGCCGATCGTCATTGACAGGCAGCCAACTGCCTCGGCGGGAATGACCTACAGCAACAGCAGCTTCACAACATATATCCCACCCAGCACCACCGCCATGGCCGCAAATTTGCCGCTCTGCTCGTTGCCACCAACGGCTGCGCATAAGTCGGCTCCCCCACCGCCACCGTCAAGTAACGGCACAGTCCGTCCCCCGCCGCCTTCGACTTCGCCGAATGGCTCTAGCGTTCCTCCTCCAAGGTCTGCGACATCAGCAAAGCGGCCTCCGCCGCCCCCGACGAATGGCACACCAGCAGGCACATCGTTCCAGAACTTGCGGCCCGAGACCGAGTGGAACGATCTGCCGGCAGATATGCAGGCCGCCGCCGCGGCGAACGGGTCTCGTAGTGGCGGGAGCTCGCGCAGCAGCTCCGCAGTGGCGGCCTCGCGCAAGAAGAGGGATCGGGCGTACCCCGCTGCGGCCTTCGGTGCGAAATAGGCGGCGGTGATGGGCAAATAGGGAATGGATGAACGACCGCGGAGTTTCAAAGGGAAGTGAAAAGGATAAATTCACAGCAGTAGGGGCTTTGGGGCTACAAAGCTGTTAATCATGACACAATATAATTCTGGTGTTGGAGAAAGCATCTCGCCTTGGGGAATAATAGCACAATAGAAGCATGATGTACTAGAATCACTGAATGCCAAGAGACATTTTAAGCGACCGAGAGTGATGTTACACTTATATAGTTCCTGCTCCAAACAATACCAAACCTTCGATGCCGCTTTAGCCATACTTCATGATTGTTTTGGGACGTCATCCCACCCATCTTTTTTCTTCGATCACCCCACACAGCCGTTGGAGCAAGGAACAGACAGTTTTTATAACCGACACAATCTCGCCAAACGCCGAAAAGAGCAAAGCAGTGACACAAGTCCCTTATCAAGAACCTCACGTGAGGGTTGTCGAGCCGCCAGCGCTGGGGACGATACCCGCCAGCTTCTGCGTGACGGTGTTCCTCAGAGCGTTCAGGTAGTCCGTGGGGTCCTTCTTCTCCATCTCCGCAGCGACCAGCGCGATCAGCGCCGCGCCGACACCACTGCCGTCCTTGGCAATGCCAATGCGGATGCGCTTGGCGCCCTCTGCACCAATGCCTTCGATCACAGACAAGGCCTCGTAGATCATGTCCCTGAAGTAGGGGTAGTGTTCGACCAGACTGCCATCCACACCTATGTCAATAACCTCGTCAGCGGTCTCCGTGAGCTTGCCACTTTGCAAGACGACGGCTCCCAGCGCCACAGCTGCCAGCCTCGCGGCACGGCGACCGACGGCGTAGGCGATCTCCTTGAAGGCCTTCGCATCCTCGAGGGATGATGAGTCGATTCGGAGCTGCTTCTCTAGCTCCTGTCGTAGGGAGTAGAACTCGGGCGTGCTGTCAGCAGCAGCGACTGACATGATAGCACTGTCAAGGCCCCACTGTTTGAACACAGACGAAGTTGGCGCAATCGTTGTCGTGGACTTGAGGTCGTTTGTGCTCGAGTTGTCATCCTTGAAGAAGGCAACATTGGGGTTGTTGATAAGCTCTACAATGACAAGACGCACAATTTCGCCCAGGAACATGCCAGACACACGCTTCTCGAACATCTGGATGCCTGGGTTGACGCTCTTCTTGTCGAGCTCAATGTCGTAGGTGGTGTTGGGCAGAACGTTGAGCTGGTTGTCGAACGAGCCCCACTCGGTGTTGATGACCATGTCGCCTGTCGACTTGTCGTAGTCACCCTCAACGGCCTTCTGGATCTTGGTAACTTTCTCGACGTATGCGCCATTGGTGCCGGTTCCGAAGATCGCACCCAGCAGCGTTGAAGTCTTGCCTGGGGATGTGTATGAGCGGGCCATGAGAGTACCGACTGTGTCGTTGACGAGGGCAGCAACCTTGACGGGCAGGTGAAGCTTGTCGATCTCGGTCTGGAGCAGGGCACAGACATCCTTGCCAATGGCATCAGGGATATCGAAGCCCTTCGTCCAACGGATCAGAGTGCCCTTGTTGATACCGAATTGTTGGACGGGAAAGCTGAACGTAAACCCAAGGCGGAAGATGTGCTCATCGCGGTAGCCCTCTGGCGTGCTAACCGTCTGACGACGTCTGATGTGCGCAGCAAAGTGATCCTCGTGGTGCTCCTTGAGGAAAGCCTCGATCTGCTTGGCAAGGAACGAGAAGAGGTCCTCGGCCTTCTCCGCGATCATCAACTCCTTGGGGATGGCGACTTTGTTGTAGGTGAGGTTGAACGTAGTGTCGCCGTTGAGGTGAATAGAGCAGACACGGAAGTTGGTGCCACCAAGATCAACGGCAAGGTACAGTCCCTGTGTATGAATATATCAATACGACTGCTCGAGCCTTCAGAAATTCGGTGCAACTGAAGAGAACAACATACCTTCTCCGTACCGTTGGGAACACCGGTGACATACGTTGGGATCTGGCTCATGCTCGTGCCCTCTTTTTCCAGGCCCTCGTCTAACAACAAGTAAGCAGGGAGCCTAAGGAGCTGCGGCTCAGGAGAGGAGATAGGACATACTCATCTGGCGCAGAAACTCCTTGACGCCCTTGTTGACATCAGCATCGCTGTAGTCGAATTGCGCAACGAGGCGCTTCGTCTCTTCGAGCAAGGCCATGGTGCGGATAGGCGATACTGGAGGCTCGGTGGGAAAAGGCTCAGGGCTCTTGCAGACGAGGTCGTCGACAGTGGCAGGCGGGGAGAAGATGGTAGAGGCCCTGAGATAGGAGGGAGGAGAGAAGAGCGAGGAAGTGGGCTTGAAGTCAGCGAGAAAGAACTGGGCAAACTATATTGTCGTAGAGGGGTTAGAAGTCAGCTCCTGCATGGATTGGGTGCTGCGTCGCGAATAAGGACGCATGCGATGGGATCGGGGCTTGCACGAGCAAAGCTTCCGACACCAGTGACGACAGTGTTGACTGGGGAGCGGGGCAGTGGGCTTTCCTGGTGGAGGGGAAAGTGCAGCATGAGCGTAATGCTGCACACCTGCAGGCCTCGATGTGGGGTGGTTGCCAGCTCCACGGAGCTCCCAAGAAGGCCAGAAGCTGCGCGGGTCAGCTTTGGGAAGCTCCATTCCGCAGGAAAAAACCACGGTGCCCCGGCAGGATCGCGTCTGGCCGAGCGGAAAGACCGAGAAGGACGAGGATTCAGGTGGGGGAGGGGATCAAGAAAGCTCCTCGCTAGCAAGTGGGAATGTGAATCCCCATGACATTGCGCCTCCCTTTGCGTTGTCGATCGACCAACGACAAATCGAACACACAAGCAGGTGCAACTTACCAGCATGAATGCCAAAAAGGCCAACGATACGTAGACACGGATGTGCGTGCCTGATGAGATACTGCCGACCTGCCTCTTCTGCGTGCCCGCAACGACGTCGCTGCTGCGGGTGCCGGCGCCGTTTGGGAGGTCTGGTCGGCCCGTTTTCTCCAAATTACACGGGGGCTCGCGTGCCATGGCGCCGTCCGCACAGGCGCGGCGAGCCATCCAAAGCTCCTGTGGAAGCTGGCTGGCCAATGAGCAAGCCACTCCGAAGCTCCCAAGTGTTCTGCGAAGCCCAGCGTTCCTGTGGGGCGCTCACAATGCAGCGAAATGTCTCGTCTCGGTCGAGGTGTGTGAAAAAGTTGTCCGGAGTGACCCCGTGGGTTGTCACCTCTGGGCTTGGGACAAGATGCGGGACCCCTGCCAGAGGACGTGGGTAATTGAAGGCCGTGGCCCCTCTGCTCGAGTCTCTGCGAAACGGCCCGGTTCGATGGGATGGCGGCCGAGTGACGATACGCCTGGTGGTCCGCTTAGGCCGACAACTTGTTGATTTCCGTGCCGTTGAGCAATGAGGTCATAATCCACAACGTACACGTCCTTTCCCCCGCTGCGGCAGTTGCGCCCTCCGGGATTGTGAATTCTATATGTCGAGCCGTGCGCGAGATTGGCGGAATGCGTGGCTGTGACGGCCAGCAGTATCGGCAGTTGCTGTAAAGAGCCGTCCCAGCGTTGTATGATTACTAGGATATAGTGCCTGAGCCTAGAGCTGCTCAATCAATGGAGTCGTATCTGAGAGGGTATGGTACGGGCGAGCAGTCGCGCTGCGAAACGGTCCGACTGCGTGCTGCTGTTGCGATGCAGAAGCGAGCCGTTCGAAAGGCTTTGTGGAGGACGGTGGCCGCAAGACGCCGGCAAGACGAGATTCTGAGGCGGTGGAACGGCGTTCGCAGATGGAGTCTAGTGACGTTGATGGGCGGCCGGCGAGGACAAGGGAACCGCAGCCGAACAAAACATAGCTAGACGTCCACAATCGCCGAAAGACCAGCGAGCGTCCAGTCGCGTTAATCGTCGAGGATACACACGTCCAGCATAGATTTCGTTTCCAAGAAGCGTCCCGGCCGCTCCTTGTAGTTTCCCAGCCTTGGAAGGAGCGCACCCCCACCACCTGTTCCAAGGTTGTCGCTAACCGGGGAAGCTGCAAGTGGGACCAGAAGTCACGATGGCCTAATTGTGCAGCACACCTGCCCATCTCAGACAGAGGCGGGCAAGGTCCACGATCCTTGCAGTCACTTCGAACATGGCTAGTTGCTCAATTCCACCAGTCGCAGGGCCCATTCCTGGTTTGTGGTATCAGAACTACCACGAGCATGAGAGTCTCAGACGTAGCTTCAGCTCGATGGTTTGATACCTTCACGCTCAGTAGGTCAGATGTGGTTGGCGAAAAGTCGACCTTTCTCGCGACCTTGGTGCGAGACTATTGTACATAGTAACGAAAGCGCGATCGAGCCCGGAATTTGAACGGCTACCACTGTTCATAATACCGACAGTGCTACTTGTCGTTCACTGACGGGCAACATCAAAGAACCGACTTACCAGTCTTCAGCTATCAAATTCTTGACGTCGTGTACCTGCTCTGCAATAAGAAGAAGTGGCAGACTATCGGAAACATTCAGGCAAACCGAAATAAACAAGCTCTACACCTCGCAGTTGGTACGTGCATTGCGGAAGGACCGAGACGTCTACAATCCTTTTGCTCAGGTGTTTGCCACTTCGTCTCGATCTACAACAAAGAGATCTGGATGTTTCTTATTCTTTGGCGATTGAGGTGTGATGCGTGTACGACTACAACACCAAAGATTTGACACATTGCCAATGCTATAGCCAACAAAGTTGGGCTGCTGGACACCTTCAGGTACCAAGTCCACAGGGTGGCCCTGAGTTGGTTACCTACAGCATCCGGCAGATGCTGCCAACTCCAAACAGACAAAGGAGCCAACATGGAGGAACGTTCTTTGAGTCGCCGATTGTTAGCAGGCATCGAGCCTCGAGAAAGACACCGGACAACGCTGCGCCGTGAACTCCATTCCTCCATCTATGAACTAAACCGAGTTGGCTGGCGGACCATATATCAACCAGAAGCATTCAGGCAGGTCTTCCTCTACAACTACAATGCTGTCCCACCTTTCACATACTTCTTTACAGAATCAGATTCAGCATCTTATTGCCTTCGAAAGAGGAATGACACGGCGCCCACTATCGTGTGCAGGCGTCACCTCCCAGGACCTCTTACAGCTTTTACCCAAACGTAGCACGTACCGATTCGAGAAGTCTTTCCCAGCTTCGAACACAATACCAAAACCAGGCATCTTGGTCATCGCCATGTACCAATACCACAGCTCCGCTACCACGAACCACGAGTCGGCTTATTACAACCACGAGACTGACCTCAACTACCACGCGCTTGCGCCCTTACACCACAATCGAAAACACCGACGGCTTTCTGTACCTTGTACCTTCGGGTCTCAACGGCGGGTAGTGTGCTCACCAAGCGTGCTCCGCCACAAGATCAAGGGTGCCAAAGGCACTATGTGGACCAATCTCGGGTCATGGACGGACGGTCGTGTCGACGCCATCGACTTTGGCAGCAAAGGCAGGAAACGGAATAAAGACAAGCACATAAAGAATTCGTGCAGCGATACCACCACTGCAGCCCGTGGGTCTTGTGATGGGCATACACGGTATTCGCACGACGGCACAACGAACAGCGGGTATCACTACAACTACAATTACAACTACACAGACAACCGAAGGTACAATATCAATCCATGCTGTACAATGCAGCATCAGTATCAGCATCAGCAGCCAGAAGTGCGTCAGCAAGAGTTTGAAAGAGACGGCCTAGCACTTCCTGACGATGTAGACGTGGACGAGCTCGCCTGGGCACTCAGAGAATCGAAACTGTCCCCTGAAGGACGACAGCCATCACCCTCAGCGTCATCCACGTTCTCGGGCTCTTCATACTCGTTCGTTCCACCATCAGAATCATTGGCCAAGCCTCCTAGACTACCCTCCTCACCTGTATCGGTCCCATCAACGACATCATGGTCACATATACCTTCATCGAATCGTGCCCATCGAGGTTCCATCTCAGCAACGTCAGTCAGTCCGTCGTCGTCAGCCTCCCGGCCGCCTTCCACCCATCGCGGGCGGCGTCGAAAAGAAAGACACTCTGTATCCGCCTCTGGCCAGCCAGGCTTGAAGCACTGGCTCGAGCACAACAACATCAATGAAGAACAGGACAACGCCTCGTACAGGGTGAGCGTTCGGGACAGTGCCTGCGTACAAGAAGCTGATCTACCGCCCCCCTACAGCCAGCTGAGCTTTCGAGACAAAGGACCCGCCGAATGGCGAGAGGGTCAGTATGTCTCTCAGTCCGTGCAGGACGGTTGTGGATCGCGGACTGGTCGCGGGAAGTCCAAGTCCGAAGACTGGCTCGACGCTCAGATGGAGCAGAATCGCCCGCTCCCCAAATCTGGCCGGTTCAAGTCCTCGTCGGTATCGCGAATATCGGCCTCGAAAGAGACCACGAAATATGATCTGCTGAGCTATCTGGCTGGTGGTAAACACTGATGCTCCTATACCGGAGTGTATATTTCCACAAGCACACCACCAAAGCAGGCTTGAGACACCCAAAATGCGTTTTAGAGGCAGCCAAACCAAGTATCAAATGTAGCGAAAGGCTGTGCTAGCAAGAAATAGAGTTGATCCCTAGAGTGACATCCGTCTTTGATTTGAAACTTGTTGATGGTGTAAGCTGGGATGCCTCGACATGATAACTTTCCAAGCCGATCGTACACGAACAGCCGATACTTTCTTACGCCTCAATTGACCCTGCAAGAAAAGATATCCCTGTCTATCTGGTGAGATACGCCTGCATCCATGTAGCAACCTCAAATGAAGGCGAAAGGTACATCTAACGCAGGCCTTCCTTTGAGGTCGAAAAGTCCGAGACACTTCTTGCTAAAAATAGCCGCGTTTGACAAAGATGTTGACGCCAGGGACCAGCCCATGCGCTAACCTGAACGGGCAGATCATCTTGGCTGTGCACGACCGGAGGGAGCGAGCCCCATGCCTTTGTAGATATGGTCATTGGAAACAAAACTGTTCCTGGACGTCTTTCCTCCCTCCCAGTCTTGCAATACAGGGATAGAAATAGCTGGCAGAGGCAAATTTTCGATGATGGTGATGATGAGGGTCTTTCCTTTTGAGGTGATCATCAGCACCAAGCGTTGATGAGGCTCCACATGCCATCCGTCACTGAGATGTGCACATTGACCGCCAGTATCCCGATCCCGTCAAGTCCCCCGAAAACCAGAGGCTGCGGCTGAATACAGCGGTAGCCTGGCAGAGGCCAGAACGGCTCACGATGCTCAGCTGAGTTGCCCAGTGGCTCAACTAGCTCGGCAATTTGAACTTTGAAGAGCGTGCAAAAGCTTCGGGAGAGCCGTGCTCCAATGGAACTAGCTGGGACCAAAATGTTACTGCTTTCTGCAAGTTCGCGACACTGGTCGAAGGACAATGGTTGGAACGGATCCTTCCCTCTGGATTTGTGACGGACCGGGAGCAGTTGAAACTGGACACTGGAGAGAATGAATGGCCCGTGCGACCACGTAAAGACGTCGTCGTGAGGCTGAGCACCAGCTTCCCGGCACTGCCCCGAACCTAGCCAGGAGCAACTGTGGAGTCTGGACAACGTCAAGCCTCAGTGCTTCGTAGACCCTTGAAGATGCACCAGCTCTTTGTCATGGGTCTAGGAAGCTGCACAAGGGTGTGGGATCTGAGCATCTTGGGCAACTGCTAAACAGTCAAATGATAATGGATTGAGAATCCCGTGAGCACCAAATCGCATCAAAGTCTTCAAGCAGAGCTGCGAAGGAGTCCAAGCCGTGTCCCTGTCGGGTTTTGCCCAGAGAGACGAGCGGTCTCGAGCGGCTGACTGCAGGCCTTGGCGCCTGTCTGGGTCCTTGTCTCGTCAAATGCAAACCTTGAGCGTGCAGCGGATGCCCCAGTCGAGAAGCAGGTCTTATGTAATGTAGGTACGGGAACGCGTCCCGTCCTCGAGTATTTCCGGAATACACCTGTCAATATGCATTCTGGGCCGACAGCCTAGCGAGTGCACGTCGTCCGCCATGTAGGTATCTAGAGCTGTATGGTTCGCTCTAACTGCACATTGTCTGTTCAGGAGAAGGGACAATTCAGGGGACCAGAGGCATTGAAATCAAACGCTTTCATCCGAGTGTGGAGAAGGACGACTTTCGCAGTTCTGCAAAGTCCTACGATAGTGGGGGTTCTTCTTCGGACCATGGCTGCCCAACCATAATCCTTCAGACGGCGTACTTCGTCCTCCGGGGTCTGAGGACCCGAGTCCTGCCGTCTCGCCTCTGGCTTGGACACACTCCGGGCCGGCTACATCGATGGCCGACGTGAAGGGAGGCATCGGCAGCTATCCGATAGCCCTCGAATCGAATGCTCGCCTTTAGAGGCCTCGAATCGAATGCTCGCCTTTAGAGGCCACGACTACCAAGCTTCTGGCATCGGCAGCACGGTGAAGAGACTGTTTGTTGGAAGCAGGTCTCGCTTTCGTGCTAGGGCGGTTCAGCAACGAGTGTGTCGATGTTGATTGCGTCCGTGTAGGGGTACCGGTACCATGTGGCGTAAACGTTAGCATCCATGAATTTGTGACGACGATGGTGTTTTGTTCGAGGACAACGCAGGCTCGATGATAGTACAGATGTGCAGAGTCTGCAGTCTCAGATCCCCGACCACGATGACGATTGTTCCTGGAAGTGGCCGCTGGCGGGCGCTCGTGATTTGTCTTGTGCTTGCTTCCGTCTCCCTACCTTACCTTAGGGTACCTTCAGGTACGTTAGGACGATAGGCTGCCTCAGCCTTACTGGCACAGGAGGAGCGACACTGCCCTGGGCCCGCCCGGGCTAGCGCCGTCAGCTGTGCCAGCCACGGCCGGGCTAAAGTGGGCAGGGGTGTTCTCAGAGTGGGCTGTGGGCAGAGACTCGCCAGGGCTCTGCTGCCCAGGTGTCTATTTTCTCACCCCGGGCAGGGGTTGGGCAGATTTGACCCCTCCTACACTCGCTTTGGTGCTCCACCTGTGGTTGCGATCCATGGATGCTGACGGTTTCCACATCGAGGCCTGCACAGTCCCGGCGCTGGCTTGGAGCAGCACTGTAATCGAAGATAGGAGCGGAAGCAGGAGCAGGAGCAGGAGGCAAACGGGTCGTTGGCCTTGCCACCCTTTCTACTCTGCTACAAGTCGGACAAGACAGCCGAGTGCCTCAGCAGGAACAAGACCGAGCCGGCGACAACACGACGACGCCGAAGCAGGAGCTTACAATCTTTCGGCTTAGCACAGACGGAACATCAACACGAGCTGGCCTCCTCGCCAGACCGACTCCCACGCCGCAGCCCACTTGAGCATTAGCTGCAGGCTTGAAAGTCTCCTTAGGCCCTCCCGCCATTGAGGACTTCAATCGTTGTTCTGAAGGTCGTCAGGCGTGCCTGGACTCGGAGCTGTTGCCATACCCGCAGCCAAGCCAAGCGGCTGCCACTTGCATGACCGTCAGGTTGCAGCAGCAGCATCTGTCACAGACAGCGTTCGTCCCAGCCGTCCAGCTTGTCGCTGCGTCCCCGAGGGTCCTCAGGCTCACACCACAACCCCACCCTGCACTGCTCCCGCCGCCCGCCAGTCCTCCGTCTGCGCTCGCGTCCTCCCACAGCCGCCGCCTGCCCTCCCGGGATTGAGCTTGTCCTGTCCTCCCCAGCCCAAGCCAGCCCTTCCTCGTCCGTCGCTCACTTGCACACCAGTCGCCAGTCTCCAGTCTCCAGCACTGCTGCTGCTGCTGCGCTTGCTTCCCCGTCGCCTGTCAGCCTGCCTGCCTCATCAGCTCAGCCCAAGCCCTCTCTCTCACCCTCTGCTCCCCGACGATTGCCCTGCCCCCTTCCCCTCCTTCTCTCCCTCTCTCTTAAAAGGACCCTCCCCCATCCTCGTTCCTTATGAGTTCGCTGAATTCTCTGAATTCGCGCTTCAAGGGCCTCGGTTTCGGCAAACGAAAGTCCACGGCCAGCATCCCCTCCTCCGAGACCAACACCAGCCTGCAGCAGCAGATCAGCAACACCTCTACCCCGCCGCCTCAAATACCGCAACAGTTCCCAGCCCCGGGTCAGACGCAGCCCGCCCAGCCTGCTGTCGCGCCCTCCATCACCTCGTCCTCCTCCCAGCAGAGCCTCCCGACGATGAACCATCCTCCTGGCCCGCCACGCCCGCCAAGTTACAACGCAAACTTCCCTCCTGGAGCTCCTCCCGTCGGTAGAACAAGCCCCCTCACCCAAGGTCCCGCCAGAACCCCGCCCTCTCAAATGGTTGGCGGTCCTCCCCCCATCAACACCGGCGGCCCCGTCCCCGGCTACCCTCCCCAGATGGGAGCGCCGGGCGGCCACCCGCCACCAGGAATGCAAGGCGGCCCTCCTGGATACGCTGGCTACCCTCCGCCTGGGCCTCCGCCTCAGCAGCAGGGTCCTCCGATGCAGCAGTATGGCCGGCCTCCGGCACCGAACGAAGTCGACGCTCAGAGCAAGAGCAAGGCTCAGCTCATCGTCGGTATCGATTTCGTAAGTCCGCACGTCCCGGGCAGGCAGATCCCATACCGGAACATACACTAACATGATGGATTCTCCTCTGCAGGGAACGACCTTTTCTGGTGTAGCTTTCGCTTTCGCTACCAACAACGAGGCGAAGGAGGACATCATTACAGAATGGCCCGGCGCTGGTTCCTACACGAAACAAAAGGTGAGAGCCTCGAGAACAATCGGGTCGCGGTCTGCTGCCGGGATATCTGCAGCCATTGTTTCTGGCGACTGACTGGTTTGTGTTGTTGTGTTGCAGATCCCCACCGTGCTGTACTATGACCAGTATCAGAAGGTCGTTGGCTGGGGCCCCGATATCGCCGATGCTCTGGCGCCAACCGGATACCCCAAGCCTGGTGTGCAGAAGGTCGAATGGTTCAAGCTCCAGCTCATGCTCTCCGGCAACACATATATCGACCCTATCAACCTCCCCCCGTTGCCTCCTGGAAAGTCTGAGATCGATGTTGCTGCCGACTACCTCTTCAAGCTTCGCCAAGCTATGCGCGCCGCCCTGCAAAAGACCCTCGGTGACGTCTTCATCCGAGAGGAGCGCAACATCCGCTACTATCTCACAGTACCGGCGATCTGGAACGACGCTGGCAAGGCCGCTACTCGTGCCGCTGCCATCCAGGCTGGTTTCCTTCGTGACGAGAACGACAACAGACTGACTCTGGTCAGTGAGCCCGAAGCTGCTTCCCTCTTTTGCGCCAAGACCGGCCTGCTCAACCTCAAGGTCCACGATGCCATCCTCATTGTTGATTGTGGTGGTGGTACCGTTGATTTGATCGCCTACGAGGTCGAGGATGAGAATCCATTCACAGTCGCCGAGTGTACAGCTGGATCTGGTGACTCTTGTGGCTCTACCGCTCTGAACCGGAATTTCAGCAATATCCTGAGAACCAAGATCCGGAAGATGAAGCTTCCTGACGGCTCGAGAACCGCGGGACGTGTCTATGCAAAGTGCATCATGGACTTCGAGAACAGGATCAAGGCCGATTTCCGTAACAACGGTCAGAAGTGGGCTGTCGACGTCGGTATCGAGGCCGAGTTCCCCGAGGCTGGTATCGAGGAAGGGTACATGACCTTCACCAACGAGGAGATTCTGCAGTGCTTCGAGCCTGTAGTCAACAGGATCCTCGAGCTTGTCCGCAACCAGATCGTCGCCATCCAAGCCCAGAACCGCACCCTCCAGAACATTCTGGTAGTCGGTGGTTTCGGTGCCTCCGAGTACCTCTTCCAGCAGATCAAACTTCACGTGCCCCCTCAATTCCAGTCCAAGGTTGTCCGGCCCATGGATTCCGTCGCGGCTATCGTCAAGGGTGCCGTAACCGCGGGTATTACCGAGAGAGTCATTACACACAGAATCGCTCGCCGACACTACTTGATGGCCACCCTGCAGCCCTTCAAGGAGGGCTACCACCCCGAGGCTTACCGCGTACCATCCTTGGACGGCAAAGACCGATGCAAGTTCACCAGACAAATTTTTGTCCAGAAGGGCCAGAAGGTCAAGATTGGCGAGCCCGTCAAGGTCTCGTTCTTCCGACAAGTAGCCCCAGGTGCGACACTGATGTACGAGGACATCCTTTATGCTTGCGACGATGATGTCTGTCCCGAATACACCAAGGACCCTCGTAAGTTCCACCGACAGATCATACACTGCCACCACGAGACTAATACACGAGAACAGGCATCAAGGAAGTCGTTACCCTTACATCGGATCTGTCGAGAAAGAACCTGGAGAAGGACTTTGAACGCATGGACACACCGCAGGGCACGTTCTACCGGGTGTACTTTGACATCTACCTTACCCTGGACGGCTCAGAATTCAGCGCTGAGCTGGTTTGCCAAGGTGAGGTCATGGGTCGGTGCAGAGCGAGATTCAGGTAATAGAATAGATCAGGCGTGGGCGAAGGCAGGTTTATTTGCAAACAAGCAAAAGAGCGGATCGTTTAGCACCGAAGACGTGTTCGGCATACATATCTTATTTAACGACAAATGATACCTTTTACAACATGACTCCTGCACTGCACTTACACGCTGGTGAACCCTAGGAAAGGCGACGTGAGGCGCTCCTCGCCTCACCTCACGTCCATTGGGATAGACTGAGAGGCACACAGAATTGTTGCGAGGTGCTTGAGATTCAGCACGCTTTCTAGCTAGACCACCATCCTGTTCTTGGATTCTGGTGTTTGTCAGTATGTTGCCCTGTTCTAGAAGTCCTGACTCACGGTTGTCACCGCCTTCTAGATCTTTATGCGTTGACCCACTTTATTCGGGCGATGGCGGGGCATCTGCCTCAGGTAGGTTTTTTCCGCCGCTTGCAGGCGCGAGAGCGCGTCCACCAGCCTTTTAGTCTTAGCCGTCCGTCGATTTTCGTGACATTTTCACATCCTTCTTTCCTCCCTCCCCCCTCCTGGTGAGGGCTCTCCGTAGCTTAAAGAAACCACGATCCGAATATCACGACAATTCCAATCTCGTACCGTACTGTCTCTATTTGACCGTTCATTGTCCCCTCACACGCCACGTCCCTTATCACAAGCTTTGTGTAACCTACCTCGCCCGAGGTCCAAATCCCATCTTTGCTCCCAGTCGTTCCCCCAACGGGCGACTAAGGCAAGATGAAGTACGTGCTCGTTTCCGGAGGTAGGTAATGCGATTGACCAGCTTCGGGCCAGTAGTACCCCATGGCTGACCATCAACCGTTGCAGGTGTCATCTCTGGTGTTGGCAAGGGTATCATCGCCTCCAGCACCGGTCTGCTCCTCAAAACCAGCGGCCTCAAGGTCACGAGCATCAAGATCGATCCCTACATGAACATTGATGCTGGCACAATGTCCCCCATAGAGTCGGTCTTCCCGGCTTGTTGCTCTCGAGCCATCACCACCACCACTGACACCCTCTAGACATGGTGAATGCTACGTGCTCGACGACGGTGGCGAGTGCGATCTTGATCTCGGCAACTACGAGCGCTACCTCCACATTACTCTCCGACGGGACAACAACATCACCACCGGCAAGATCTACCAGCAGGTCATTGCCGCCGAGCGCAGAGGCGACTACCTGGGCAAGACGGTCCAGGTCGTGCCGCACGTTACCGGCGCCATTGAGGAATGGGTTGAGCGCGTCGCCAAGGTTCCCGTTGATGACTCTGGCGAGGAGCCGGATGTCTGTGTCATCGAGCTCGGTACGGCGACCATTTTCAACAAGGGGCATTCTTCGATCTTGCAAAGCTGGTACGCTAATACTTCTTTCTTCAGGTGGCACCGTTGGCGACATCGAGAGTGCACCTTTCATCCACGCCATGACCCAGCTCCAGCGCAACGTCGGCAAGAACAACTTTTTCCAGATCCACGTCTCTTATGTTCCCGTCATTCCGTAAGTACACTTCGCCAACAGCTTAGCAGGATACATTTGCTAATTCAGGAGCTCTAGCCCGGGAGCTTCTGGTGAGCAGAAAACGAAGCCAACGCAGAGAGCCGTCGGCGATGTCAGAAGCGCTGGTCTCAACCCTGACCTGGTGGGTGCCAATCTGTGGGCGTGAAGTCGTAAGGCAATGCTAACGGAAGTAGATTGCCTGCCGTTGCGAGCGACCCCTCGAGGAGCCGATCATCAAGAAGATCGCCAACATGTGCCAAGTCGAGCACGAGCAAGTCTTCGCCGTCCACGACGTCTCCACGACATACCGCGTGCCCCTCCTCCTCGAAAAACAGAATCTCCTCCCGATCCTGCGTAGAAAGCTGCAGCTCGATGCGATCACGATACCCCCCACCCTCGTCGAGCAGGGCAAACACATGTGGAAGGAGTGGATCGGCCTGGCGACCGGGCAGGACCACGTTTTCGAGACCGTCACGATTGCCCTCGTTGGCAAGTACATTTCGCTGCACGACTCGTACATGAGTGTCACAAAGGCTCTCGAGCACGCCGCCATGCACTGCAAGAAGAAGCTCAACCTGATCTGGGTTGATGCCGAGCACCTCGAGGACAACGCCAGCAAGCCTGCCGAGTTCCACAAGGCGTGGCACTCGGTGTGCACTGCCGACGGTATTCTGGTCCCTGGCGGTTTTGGAGAGCGTGGCACAGAGGGCATGATCAAGGCTGCCAACTGGGCGCGGACCAACAAGACCCCGTACCTGGGTGTGTGCCTGGGTATGCAAGTTGCCGTGATCGAGTATGCGCGGAACGTCTGCGGTATCCAGGACGCTGGAAGTGCCGAGTTTGACGACCCCAAAACAAACAAGATCTGCCCCAACCCGGCTATCATCAACATGCCCGAGGTGAGTCCCGCGAGACCGTCATTTTCTGACCGCGAACATGGTACTTATCAATCACCGCTACAGATCTCCAACGAAGTGCTGGGAGGCACTATGCGACTCGGCAAGCGTGCGACAACTTTCCAGCCGGGCACCGAGTGGTCCAAGTTCCGAGCGCTTTACGGCTCTGCGCCAGAGCTGTGGGAGCGGCACCGTCACAGGTACGAGGTCAAGCCCGAGCTGATCTCGACCCTGGAGCAGGCCGAAGGGGGCCTGACGTTTGTCGGCAAGGGCGACGGCGACAAGCGCATGGAAATTATCGAGATCAAGGACCACCCGTGGTTCGTGGGCGTGCAGTTCCACCCAGAGTACATTAGCCGCGTGCTGGCGCCCAGCAAGTCTTACCTTGGGTTCTTCGCTGCGGCAGCCGGTAGCCTGGAGGAGATCACCAAGGAGTTCAGCGGCCGCGTTGACCTCAGCCACCTTCGTGTTAACCTTCCCGAGGACGGCGCCGTGAACGGGACGAATTAGAGTCTGCATTCTGGGTGGAGTAGTCGGTCATGGACGTGTAGAGAGAATGTCATAGGAGTACAAATGGATACCAATAATGCTGTTTTGAGTTTGAGCACCCCGTCGAGGACGAATTGGTCGCCCTGATTGCTGTTTTCAGTCTCACCTCCAGGCCATAACCTCATCTTACTGCGAGCAGTTTTAGGCAACCTGAAGTTCCACCTGAGTCTCTATTGGTGAAGGGTCTGGCACTGCGTAGTATCGCAGCTTGGATGCCGGATGGACCCCTGGAGGCTGGCGGTCAAAACAGGGAAGCGCTAACGTGGCGAGGGACCCCACTTGCGTCATAGGCGCAACCGCCCTGTCACAGCTCAGGGCTAGTCACCCCAAGCTTGAGGCATGAATGGCAGGCAGGAGCGCGCGAGAGCCAAACAACACGAGCAAAGGCTAGCGAACGCGTAGCTGAGATACTGTTGTCAAGCAGTCTGCTCTTCGTCGAATGCATCTTTGTCTTACCCTCCGCGTCCTTATCATCAAAGGGAGCACTTCCGACCTCTTTGTCACCTCCCTCCACGCCATGCCCCCTCAACCTGAAGATCGCCGAATGACTGGGGGACGTGCCTGACCTGACTTGCTGGCGACCAGGATTGGACCACCACCACAGCCCTGCACGCAAGGGGTCTCAACCAGTATACACGGTTTGCAGATACGTCACTTGCCGCCTGGGTTCGCCCAGGACCCTTGCAACCAACCTCTACCCACGCGGCATTGTGTGAGTCGTGGATGCTCTTATTTGGACCTCCTCCCAGCGGTGTCCGGACCCGGCTCATCGTCGATCTCTTCGCTCCTTCGTTAAACAGTCGACAACACGTACTACTCACTATCTTTACATTCATTACCACTGTTGAGTGATTTTGTACGACTTCAAGCTCAGCTCGTCTAAAATCCGAGACTGCCATAACAGCGGTTAAGCAGGCTTTACTGGGTGGTACAAGTGTCCCGCGAGTTTACACAAGGCAACGCGATTGACCGCGACCGGCCGGAGATTATGCAGAGGCAACGCCAGCAGCGCAAGCGAGCTGGGCCGAGTGTGCGGGAGGCCACTGCGGCCATCCTCGTTTCATGGGCCGGCCACGCCAGCGCTGTGGTGTATCCGAGCCATCACGAGCTGTACAAGTTCGACTACCCGCCGAGGGCGCATGTTCCCGCCAGCGAAAGACAGCTCAAGGCGAGAGACGACAAGCCAATCCCGCTGCTCGTCACGAACAACTGTCCCGACACTTTGTGGCCAGGCATCGCTACCCAGCATGGCGAGGGGCCTGAGAGCTCGGGATTCGAGCTCGCTCCGGGAAAGAAGAGAAACCTGACAGTTGGCTCGACATGGCAAGGCCGAGTCTGGGGTCGCACAAATTGCACGGCCGATGGCGAGACGGCGACCTGCACGACTGGGGACTGTTTGGGCAAGCTGGAGTGCGAATTTAGTGTAAGTTAGCTCGAGGAATCCGACACCTTCAAGGCTCTCTGGATGTCAGGACTAACGCGACATTGCAGGGAGCCGCACCCGCCACGCTGGCCGAGTTCACCTTGTCAGGCGGCGTCAGCGGAACTCAGACATTCTACGACATCTCCCTCGTCGATGGGTACAACTTGCCTGTAGGTATCGTCTACCATCCCGCCAAGAACACGACATGGATCCCACCCAATCTTGTCAACCCCATCTGCATAGGCACGCCTGGGTATCTGGCGGAGTCCAATAGAACGGGATTTCACTACACGAACCTCACGTATCCCATGCCGTACGAGACTGGCCACGACAATGAGCGTGTCTCGGACTGGTGTCCCTGGGACCTGCAGGTCTTCCCACCAGAGAAGCCAGGCGACGGAGTATACCCCTACCCCGATGACAACATCCCCCGCCCAGTCTTCGACCCGTGCAAGAGCGCCTGTGCGGCCACGAACGACCCCAAGGACTGCTGCGCGGGCGAATACAACAGCCCTGACCGCTGTGGGCCGAGTCTGTACTCGCGGAGGGCCAAGGCTGTGTGCCCGGATGCGTACAGCTACGCCTACGACGATCAGACCTCGACGTTCATCATCCCGCACGGAGGCGGCTGGGAGGTCGTTTTCTGTCCCAAGGGGCGGAGCACGAACATCCTGTCCACGTTCACGGCGGAGCTACACGAGCTTGCGGCTAGTGGTCATGCCAGCCAGCAGATGCTGCTCAACGTCATGAATACTAGTTACATTGAGTCGAAGCCGAGCAGCGCTGGACGCGTTGCGGTATCGTCGAGCTTGATCGTGGCTGGAATGGTCATGGTCGGGGGTGTTTGGTTGTAGGGCCGAGGGGATCCTGAATATAGGAATGGAGGTGGCTGTGGCTGGACACTGCTTTTCGGAATTGTTTAGATTGATACCACTGGCGAGCTGCTTTTTGGACGACAACGCCTTTGACATTATGGGATCATGGATATGACTTGACAGAGTTCAGGCATCACAAGATGAAGTTGGAGGCAGCTGGACTGCTTGCAATCGGCCTCAGATTGACCTATTGGTCTCCAAATTTTCCTAAGAACTAGAATATTGAATAGCAAAGAAATAGATACATATTCCTGCTGCTGAAGAACTTGAGTTTGTGGGACTGCCTGGCGCCATCACACTATGCTTCTATCACTGGAGGTACAACTAGATAATATATCTCATGGATCGACGCCGGAGACACGCCATAGTCCCATGCGTCTTTCGAGGTTGGATTCCTACAGCCAGGCAGCATGATTTGAAGCAATCTGTGAAGTGCAGGCTTGCCGGATCGACGGTTCGGTTGGTCGACAAGGGCCCGAGAATCATTCAGAACCACTTGTCATAGCTGGGTCAGTTTTTCCCCTTGGGCTTGAAGCCCTTAAAGCTTCCGGTACAGAAGAAAAGAAAGAAGCAGAAGAAACGTTCAAGGCTCGTCCACCGTGCGTGTCACTTCCAGATGCTTTTCTTATCTTTTGGTCTGTTTTATCTACAAGAGTGCATGGAATTCGCCTCGGTGCTGTGACATTGAGTGTGAAAATATGTAAAGAAATAAAAATTCAGAGCATCCCCGAGATAGAGCAAGACTCCTCCCCGCCAAACGAGATTTTGTCTGTGTCTACTGTAGCTCAGGGACTTGCTTACCGTGGAGAGTTGTTTCGTGGACCGGCCGGCCGGGGGGGGGGGGGGCAGGTCGTGTGTTTCCATGCACGTCTACTGCTCAGATTCCAAATGGATCATGAACCTGCTCACACTCAGGGGTGCCCTGGACAGCGGCCGAATTTACTTCTTAGCGGAGGGGGGCAGCGGACTCAAAAACTCAAACTCATCGATCGACAATGGAGCGAGCGCACGCAAGGTCTGTGGAACTTCTTGGCGGCGCTGCGTGGCGATCAACCACGACCCTCGGGGCGGCTTGACGCGATTCGTGTTTTCATGATCAGAGCCAGGAAGGAAGTGACGAAGCTTCAGTATGGTGTGAACGGCTCGAGCGGTACCCGTGCCTTGTGGGGGTGGGGGGGGGGGGGGGAGGACGACGGATGGGTTGGAGAGAGATCGTTTGTGCCCGAGCTTTGTGGTGGAGACGATCCAGCACTGTCAAGCCGATTTGGCAGCGCACCTTGCGAGCCCGCAGCAGCAGCGACAGCAGCGACAGCAGCGGGCGGGCACAGCTTTGAGAGATTTGAGGAGCGAAGATCCTCGCCGATCGTCGTCTGCCATGGTGGAGATGCCTATCAGCGAGCGAGCAGCGGGCCCCGTCGAGTCTTCTGTGACGGACGGATGCAAAGCCGTGACAGGGCGATCAATTTCTTCGTGCGAGACCAGGCCGTGTCTGGCGCTCTTTCTGGAGGACAATGGGGACGGGACAAAGGGCCCGTGTGTCTCGACTACAGGCGCGCGATGCCTCTGCTGGACTAGCCGACCAGGCTTTTTCCCTTCAAGCGCGGATGTGACAAGTCTAGGGAGGGGGGCTGGGTCGGTATCGTGGACAGGTTGATTTGCTTTCGGTTGGGGTCAATTATACTACCGGGGGGAGGGTTGTCGCTGCAAGCCAGCAGTCTGGATGCGACGTGACGTTGTGCTGCGACTGCCGGTGTCCTGAGCGGGAGCTGGCCAATGGCTTACTGCAGGGCAGGGGATCTTTTGGGCCTTCCCATCCTGACGGGTCCGATAACTGCTTGAAGGGACTCCGTACCCAAGGCGACTTATCCGGGGCGGAGTATGGCCAAGTTCTGTCCACGATGGCCGCCATGTATACTACGCGTAGATACGGCGGGACACAGGAGAAGGGAGGATACGACGACCTCGGGGCAATCTCATCTTACGGTCACCCGCGGTAGGCGGAAACGGAAAGATAGGCAAACAAGACCCTTGTTCCGAGTCAAGCACCAGCGCTAAGTCGACCTAGCCGGCCGCTGGGCGGTAGCGACGCGCGTGGCGGCTCTGGGCCCGATTGAGTGTGAGCCACCCTCTGTTGGCGTGGTGTGGTGTGGCATCCCGTGCTGCCTGCCGCTGCTCATGCAGCCTGTCAGGGGCGCAGATGGCGGGCCGAGACATGTCTCTGGCTGTGACAGGACATGCTAGATCGTGGACGGAGGACAGAGGGCAGCACATGCCTGATGTACCTACTGCGCTGATGCAAGGTCGTGTGCAAACCCGTGCTGGGAGCTGTCTCTGGGCGAAACACCGCGTGCACGAACTGCAAGATTGACCACTCCGCTGCGCGAGATTTCGTGGCGGCAATATTGGCTCCTGGAACAAGATGACCCGTGGACGCCCTGGAGCAGCGATCCATGGGATGGAGGCCGGCGAGGCAGGGGTCCCAAAGGCTGGCAAGCCGTAGGGCCGGGGTCCTGGTTCACGCCGGCCGCCCAGACAGGCCTAGCTCCAGGGCCCGGCATCCCAGGCGCTGCAGTGTGCGGAGGACTGCCCGCCCACAGCACTTTTGGCTGCAGATCCTCCTCTGCCCGTCCTGCAGCGCCCTGGCTCGCGGCCCACGATGGCCTCACTGATTGGTGCCCCACCGCCCGACCCGGCGCCGGCTCCTGCCATGCCCAGCCCGTCCATCGGCCCATCCTGCTCTTGTCCCCTTTCGGCCTCGACGCCAGACAACAACGACATCGCCGCCGCTCCCTCCCGTCTCCTCTGCGCTGCCTTTGCGCAACCTCGCGGCCTCCGCCATGGTCCCAGCCTCGCGTCCCCGACTTTCTTTTTCCCCTCTCTTTTCACGCGTCTCCTAAAACATTACCTGCGGTGAGGCCCGAGCCTGCTTTGTAGCCATTTATGAAGTGGTTATCGAGCATCGTCTGGCCAGCATTCCCCCTCGCCCTCGCGGCTGATTAATACGTAAGTATGCCGTGAGCGTCGCGCGCGCTTCTCGGCTCCGCACCATCCCAGCCCATCTCCAACTTGGCTGACTCTGGACAGCGTTCACCGGCACTCCAGCACTGCTTGCTGCAGAGTCGTTTTCAGCTGGGTAGCTTTGGCCATAGGAACCCCGCTGGAGGTCTACCTTTGACAAGGTTTCGCCCATTTCGACGATACGGCCCAAGAAACAGCACACGCGTAGCCTCCTTCCTTGTACGCGCATCTGCTGCACCAGCGGTGCGGCCTCTTCCATTCCAGCTTGCGCCACAGGTCTATTCAGCATCACATCGACCATGATCTAGTCGACGAGAGACCCACCTGCAGCTTTCTGGTAGCACAACGACACAATGCGGTCAAGTCAGGAGTCGGCACGGCGCCACTCGCTGTCGTCCGAAGACGAGTTTGTGCGCCCACACCGAGGACGACTCGACGACAGCCTCCAGGGACCTCGGCGTATCCGCCTGCCCAGGTCAAAGTCCACCTCCAACATGCTCGAGGGACCTGACTCGACCATTCGCAACATCGAGGACGACCTGCGTGACGTCGTGCGAGAGCAAGTCGATCGCGAGGCCCTACGAGACCTCGCCGAGTTTCTGAGGACAACTGGTCCCCGGTCTTCGTCTGCTCAATATCGACACGACGAATGTTTCAGAGTACCGGCCAACGGACCTGGCGCGAAGCGGTGGTCCTTTCAGACTCTGAAGAATAGGGTCAAGCACGAGCGATCTTCACTGCCGCCACTGGCCGAAAGTGCCAAGCCTGGTACGACCACCAAGGGCAACCGCTACCTAGCTATTGAAGTGCCTGATCCCGATCTGGTTGATGGCCCGTGGGGCCGGTCTCAGTACCCAGTCTATGCCGCTGAGGCTCTCGTTGAGCCAAAGAGCCCAGGAAGCCCAGCATGGCCAGCCCGCGTCTCCTCTCGGGGAGCCCTCAGCCCGGTCTCGCCCACGCCGCCAAACTGGTCGACGATGCCACCGATTCGGCCGAGGTTCCCCAAGCCTGAAGATCAATCTTCAGCAAGGTCGAGTGATCTCGCAGAACTGAACAGAACACTGGAACGTCATCTTGCGGCGAATGCGGAAAGTGACACGGAAGCACAGGACCAGGATCAAGACACAGGCATCATATCTATCCGGCCTCGGACGACATTCGCTCCTGCGCCAGGTCCCTTGCAGGAAAGCGCCTTTCCATCGAGCCAGCCAGTGCTGCCCGGTCATGGCACAATTCCTCAAATCCATCACGAGGCCCGAGACGACATCTTGCAACCAAGCACATCCCCAGATGCAGATATTGTCAACTTCAGGATACGCTCTGCTGTTACTCCGCCATGCATGGAGCATTCGCAGGCGCAAATCTTCCCGGATTTCCGCGTTGATAGTCCTGACGAGTCCTCAGTACTTCCCGTGAGGCTCCACAAGCGTGGACTGTCGGCTTTCCCACAGACGAAGACACCGCCAACAGCATCCCCAACGTCTCCTCGGAGAACAAGGCCTGTGAACATTTCCGTCGGGGCATCCTTGATGGTACCAAAGGAAACGATCCTCCCCGACTCGCCGGGGTTTCCCACAATGCTAGCAGCAATGACCTTCCCTTCGCCACCGAAAAGCACACCTGGCCACAGTCCGACCAGTAGCATAACCTCTGTAGGCTCACGGCCACCATCTGCCCAAGCTGTCGGGCCTCCAGTGATAAGGGCTCGCACTTCTAGCTTGCGGTCAAAAAGCAACCAGGCGCTGTCTTTGGATGAGGTCGTTATGCAATCTTCCATCAAGACTGGCTCGGGAGAGCCTAGTGGACTCGCGATAGAAACGCCCGAGGCCGTCCGTTCACGGTCTCCTTCGCAGACTTTGAGCACGCCAGTCGACAAGACGATAGACGAAGAGATAGAACCTGTCGATGAGAAGCACATACATTCCGCAGACTTGTCTGTTCAAGTCGCCGCCGGAGGATACATGCCTGCCACGGAAGTCGCCCTCGACGTCGACAAAGAGGAGCCCTTGACGAAACTGAGATGTTCAAGTTCCGCATCGACTACAAAGCCTGACAGATGCGAGTCTTCGGTGTCCTTCTACACAGCCGATGAGTCTTACAGGTCTCTCAGGAACTCTGTGTCTTCTGGCAATCTTGATTTCACGGATACCAACCGGTTCTCTGGCACAATGGACAGTCCCTATGACATCTCTGGTCTCAGCGACTCTTATAGACAGTCGACCACAACAGATGACTCTTATCGGCAATCTGGCATGACAGACACCTCGAACCGGCAGTCCACGAGGAGTGACATGACCGCTGCCACGGATTTGAGTCTTACCCCAGAAGACAATCTTGATAAACGTACGGAAGACTCAGGGACGCATACGCAACCTTCAACCGAGCTCCCAGGCAACTACGTCAGGAAACATTCCATTGCAAACTCGTTCGACAGCTATAATGACAACAACTCGTGTCCCTCGGAAAGATCCGGCACGCCCTCGTCACTATACTCCACCCTCACCGAGGAAGGGGCAAATCCCAGGAGTATACTGGAAAGACGCCTTGCGAGAAAAGCCAAGGTGCGGGAGTACAAGCAGAAAGACCTGGCATCTGTGCGAACCTCGCTGCTGAATCCTTTAGACGAAACTAGCGCAGTTGACTCCCCCGTACTGGGCTGGTTCACGCAGAATAGCGCCAAGTCGAAACGGATGTCTTCGAGTGGTCCATCACCATTGTCCCGTGGCATAGCCACGGCTACAACATCATCAAGCACGACGCCCACGACCCCGACTCCAGCAGATCGCACTCCAGGACATGAGGACGCCGATGGCCGGACCCACAATAGTGTCAAGCCACTGTCTGGTACACCCAAGCGCAGCTCCATGCCTGCATTGGAACGGAATTGGACTATATCACCCGTGATGGTGTTGGAAAGCACTCCAGCCCCTCTCGTGGAAAGCTACGACCGTTCGAGCAGACCTAACATTGAAGGTAGCAACTTGAGTTATTCTCCTCTAATCGTCGTCGCTCACGTCGCTGGAAGCCCCTCGCCATCACCGAAGCAGGCATCTCCTCTGCGCCCTCTATCACTACTGACATTGGACCCAGTGCCACATCTGCCACCGCGGTCCTCGCTGAGGCTGAAGATCAAGGCGCAGCGACCACTGCCAATCAAGGTGGCTGGCTCGGCACCCACGATTTTCGAAGACCGTGTTCCAAGAACCAATCGCCACAGCATATCTGTCATGCCGTCACCGCCCATGTCCCCAGGTGCGGAGGAGTCCGTAAGGATTAGCTTTCCGGTCCAGACACTCCCGACACCCCCGGCCTCCGGCTCGTCGGACACACATTGGGATCGCGTTTCACTGCAGCGGAGAAGAGAGAAGCAGGTGGCCCAGCAGAAGGAGCGGCAAGAGAACGAGTGGCTCCAGGCGCACCAGAAGGAGCGGGAACTCGAATGGCGGATTACCGCCATCAAGGAGAGGCTACGCCGGGATAAGCTCGAAAAGGAGAAGGGTACTGCCGAAGTGGTGGCCGACTCGGACGAGCAGCAGCAAGGCGCCACCATCTACAGCAGCGTTGCAGCAGAAGGCACTCAGCTCGACAGTCCTGGCAGCCCTGGCTACAACAGCAGCAGCAACAGGACCAGCACTGATGTCGAGCAGCGGCTCAAGCGGCTCGAGAAGAGCGGCGACGCATACCTGCGCATCATGGTGCCGCTGCTCGAGAACATGAACCGCACTCTGACCGAGATGCGCAAGGACGGCATCGCCGGCGGCCTGACCATGGGCCTGAACATGAACGACTTTGTGCTGGACATGCACGCCGAGACAAAGAGGGCGTCGTCGATTGTGGACGGGCCTCTCTTCTCTGCGGTCCCCTCCGCGGCTGCCAGGCGCGCGTCGGCCGCCGCCTCGCTCAGGAACAACGAGAACGTCCGCCAGTCGGTCCTGCAACACAGGCGCGACCGCTCGGGCTCAAAGTCCAGCCAGGTCAGTGCCGCCAGCAGCCAGAAGATGTCCGCCCGCGTGGAGATGAACATGTCGCGGCCCCGGTCTCGGCGCAACACGCAGACGAGTGGTTCGCACAGCCGAGGCGGCTCCGTCTCGATGTCGAACAAGTCGGGCGAGTCGACGCGGCGCTCAAACGACACATACCACACGGGCCGGTCGTCGCCGGCTGACAACAGCAGCAGTACCATTGACAAGAAGCCGCTGCCCAGCGTGCCGCAGTCGCCGTCGCCACCGCAGGGCTCGGACCTAGCCCCGCCTCCGGCATCGAAGGAGCTCCCGCTCCCCCCGTCCCCGATGATGCAGGACGGCGAGCAAACACCCCGGACCCCGCGAGAGCACCAGCTCGAGGCTCAGCAGGCCATCCAGCGCCGCATAGACGAGCAGGGGGCCATCTTTGACCAGCTCATGAGCGGCTGGGGTGTCGTCGACAGCAAGCGCAGCAGCAGGACGCGCTCATTGACGCTCCCGTCGAGCAAGCCCGCCAACACTGCGTAGACCGCTTTCCTCTCAACTTTCATTCCTGTTGATTAATGTGCTAACGCGAACTCGGCTGTCACTTTTGCCTACGGGGCGACTGCCGCCTTTTTCATTTTTGTTGTCCTGTCTTGTCCAGTCACGAATATACCATTTGTAATTTCAACGTCACATTGCAAGATCAATACCAAGCTTATCAGATATCGTGAAGCGGAACTGTCATGAATTGTTTGTGGCTGTTGGTATGCCAACTGGCGGGTGGCAGGTTTTAATGGTCTTGCTCAGCCCATGCTGTTTATCCTCAACCCTGCCGTCGTCATTATTGTTTTCACCATCATATGATTCTCTTACACATTCTTGGCAAAAAAGTCGAGCACAGTCTCGTACCCGCGCGTGTACTCCTCGAGGACGCGCTTGTCCTCCAGGTCGGACCGCGCAGCCATCCACCCGTGGATCTGGTCGCCAAAGATCTCGACGTGCTTCGTAACTTTGAGGGTGTCCTCAAACTTCTTGACCTCGTCGGCAGGCTCGTCCTTGGACGCGAGCAGAGCAAATGGTACCTTGATAGCCTGAGCGTCGTTGTGGTCCACCATGGCAGGGTGCACCACGGCGGCAGCCTTAAAAGGGTTGCTGTCTGATGAGGTGACGAGAGTTGTGACTTTGCCGCCCCAGCAGTACTACAGAAACGAGAAGAGAGGAGAGCAACACGGTCAGCATCAAGTTCAGGACAGGGAAGTTGAGTTGATCATAAGACGCCAGCAGCGGAAACTTACACCCAGGATAGCCCAGGTCTTGATCTCGGGGTTCTTCTCAGCCACAGCCTTGGCATAGGCGGGCACCTTGTCGGCGATGCCCGGTGGGGGGAACTTCTTAAAGAAGTTGCCGAGCTGCTCCTCCTTCTCCTTGGTGTCTGGAGGGAAGATCTCAATGGGGCAGGGCTTGCCCTCGAACCAGTCCGGAATAAAGACCTTGAACTTGTCCGAGTTGTGCGAGGACGAAAGGATGTCGGCGCCTTGGAGCGTCTGCGGGAAGAAGCCGAAAATGTCGTAGATGGCGATGATGCCCTTTGAGGCAGAACTGGGGCCGGTGACGTCTATGAGTCGAGAGGGGCAGGCAGGCTTGTACGTTAGTTGATGCTCCAGAGCCACAGACCGAGTGTCCCAGCGAAGGCGAATGTCATGATCGGGCCCGTGAACGTACAGCTCTTGTATCCACCAAGCTCCTCGTACGTGCCCTTGGCTTCATAGCCCTTGGAGACAACGGGAGGGATGTTGCAGCAAGCGGCCGAGTGACCTTGCTGAGCAGGCATGCCGGTCATGTTGACGTTTGGTGGGATGTGTCTTTCTGGGCTGATTCAAGATTAAACCGGGACGGTATTGTGTGTGCGTATATTTGTGTGAGGAGAAGAGATGTAGTGCTGTGAAGCGCCGCGGAAAGAAAGGCAGAGAGAAATAAAAGGGAACCCGGAGTCAGGGGCGGGAAGGTGCCAGGGAGCTCTGCTGCTCTTGCCAGAAAACACGTCGACCCGCAGATGGTGGGAGACGATCGCAGATGCGGCTGCTACCGCACCGTAGTGTCTAGCTCTTGACTAGCGAAAGGAAGTCCCACGAGGCTTTCCTTTTCATCATTGTTGCTTGCCATTCCGGTCATCATCTCACCTACGTAGCTCGTGAAGCTCCCGAGCGTGGGGTAGCTCTCCCCCGCCGGCCCCGATCTGAAGTCGATGATGTTAGCTCCTTGGCGGGGCCCGGCAATGGTAATGATGTCATGTTGATGAAGTTGCAATCAGCGACCAGTTAGCGATTCCCATGGCCGACCGCAAAGGGCAGCATGTGCTTTGAGAATTGGAGGACAGCACAGATTGGAGCCCGCCACGGCGAGGCGGTGGCTGTCCCACTACACTGCCAACCGCATTCTTTTCATATCGAGCCTACTACTGCTTACTTGTACTCACTCCAGCCTTGACTCCGCTCCAGCTCCAATCTCGACATGCTTGCGAGGTGAGCAAATGCCACCTGCACCATGAATCGCTCGTCGTCCAGCTTCAGCCTCTCGGCCGCCTCGTGCTCCTGCATCCACACTGTCGTGAACTTGCGCTTGTCATCCTCCTCGGGCATCAACGTCTCGTCACGCTCCGTCGCCCCGACCGGTTCCGCCGCGTACCAGTGGATATTTCTCCACGCTCCTGTCGCCGGATCTGGATACTCGCTCACTCCAATACTCTCGTTGCTGAGCCCTTCCGTCCAACCCGCTCGCGCGTCTTCTGTGCCGTAGTCCTTGCTTCCGCTCGCCTTTGTCGGTATCGTCGCTCTCGAGGCGAACTTCAGCCTCAGAGGTCGTACTGCTATCCCAGTCTCTTCGGTCGTCTCCCGCAGTGCCGCTCCCAGGTACCCTTCGTCAAAGTTCTTGCGGCCTTTGGGCAGCTGGAATATGCCAATGTCGTGGTTGTATACCACCAGAACCGCCGGCTGTCTTGACGAGCAGTCTCGAATGGTGACGGTGCCACAGCTGATCATGACCTCGTCGGATCGGTGGTAGAAGCCTTCCCTCCGGATCTTGGCCCACGTCCGGCCGTCTCTCCAGTCCACGACATGTTTCGGGTCGCTCTTGGCCCACACCTCTCGGCGGATCAAATGCTGGAACTTGCGCATGATCTGCGGCCCGACCACATGCGGTTGTAGTTTGCTGCCCAGGCTCAGCAGCAGCGGCCTCGCACTTGTTGGCTCGGCAGGTCTCATGACGGCACTGCTTGCCATCTTGGGGCTCACGATGCGTGCGGTGTAATTGAAGCCCCGGCCAGCGAGGATGCTCTCAAAAGGTTGGTTGTTCTTGGAGGGTTCTTCTTCGTCAGACTGTCCCTCGGTGATCGCTAAGTTTGATTTGATGCTGCGAACTCTGATGGTAGCTGAAGCACTCATGCACATGCGGGATGGTCTGCAGAAGCGGCAACCTTATATCCTGAACGAGCTCCAAGGACATGGTCAGCCATGCACCCTGATTCGTCTTGCATGCCATGCCACGCGGAGATGGTTCGCCTACAATTTCGCATAAGAGCAGGCATGGCCGAGGCCTGTCACCGGTGAGACCTCCACAATAGTTCCGGGCGAGAACAGACTGATCGTCTGGTCTTGCTGCGGAGCCCGAGTCGCGTAGTGTCTTCTGGAACGTCGAGCAGCACTACACCGGACGCCGGGATCACCATGGTTGTACGGTCCGCATCCCTTGCTTCCACCCTCATCTTCGGCCAATGGCCCATGCGTAGATTGGAAACAATGCGGACTTTAGATGTCTCTGGCGACCTCCATGACAATAAGACTACCGGTTTCTCCCCACACCCAAAAGATCATCTCCAAAAAGCCCCGAGCTTTAGTCGGGAGCGCCAGGCCAAACACTCCCAAGGGCCTGCTTGGCAGATGGTTTCGGATTGTGTGTAGCAACGAGCACGACCGCGGGCTCTGGAAGTACTCTGGGGATCCCTGGCGGTGCACGGTCGAAACAAGGTTGCCTACAGACCGGCCGGGTCATCGGTACCCGTCAGCACGGCCGCACTCGGTCCAACCGAACAACATGTGGCCCTCGGTTTGCCGCAGTCCGCAATGCTTACTCTCTCATCTCGTCAGCTGGATGGATGCCTTCCATATCGGTCCTCGCACAAACTGACTTGGTCCACCGTTGGTGCGGTTTCGCAGCATGCCCTGCCCTGCCTGCCTGCCATTGCAAGTGACACGACGCCTCGCAAGGGCATGAAGCGAACGAATGCAGGGAGATGTGCAGGTCGGAAAGCAAGACTTGCTGCGCATGTGGGCGCCAAAAACCGTTCGCTTGTCAGGAAACCCGTTAGGAAAAAAGGCTGCTCATGCCGCTGCTCATCATGCAAGGCGACACTGCCAATGGCATTGTGACTGGCCAGCGTGGACAGCAACTGACTCTGCGCTGTCTCATGCTGCCCACGCAAGAGCCCTCTCGAGGTTCGAGCGTCGGCACAGAGGCCCATGGCCTGAGTCATGGCTTTTCGCCGGCGGTGATAACATTCCGGCAGCAGCACGCCGAAACCCATGTCTCGGGTGAGGACGTCGCACCTTGCAGTGGCCCCTGCGAGAGCGACGGTTTAGCCCGAAGAGCACGACTTTGACACATGGCAATCCTAGACCGCTCGAGGGAAGGGGTCCAGCTTTGTGTTACCGTGCCCCCGGGATTGCGCATGTTGGCTTGCATATGGCTCTGGTGTTTCCACAAACCCACCAGCACAAGGGTGCTTCTGCTTGCGGCGGGCGGTCGCCACGGTCAGCATGGCTTGAAGCTGCAGTCAAGACACCCATCCGCACTCCCAGGGGCTATTTAGCTTCACTCGGTATTACCACATCACCCACCAACCGGCCATGCGATGCTCAGGACGCCGCTGTCGTCAAGGCTGCCTTTGTTCCAGCCACACGTGCAGCAACCATTCTCCTAGGATCCTTGCTTTCTTCTTCTCCTCATTCGCATCGCAAGACTCGTGCGACCAGTGCATCGCGCTAGCGAGCAAGGATTCTGCTCAACCATCCATCGGCGTCTGGATCGCGATTCCCACGATGGGACTCGCGTGTTTGTCCGGCCATCTTCCCAAGGTTGGCTGCAGCAGATAACAAGATCCCTGGGGGGCAATGAAACAGGTGGAACAAACCCTGTCAGCAAGGATGGATTGCGTAGGTGCCGTAATTGTTCACTGCAAATCATAGGGACACGCAGCGACGTCTACCCTTGCGCGCGGGCGGGCGCGCTGTCGACCACCCATGTCACTTGTAGCCACTCTCCAGCATCGTGCTGCAGCGGTCCGAACACACACAAACATCAGGAGCAGCAGATGAGGCATGCAACCGCACGTGTGTGCTCCTGATGATCCTGGGCCCACCGCCCGCCTTCACCGAGGTTACCAAATTGTCCCGTCGCAAAGAGCACACAGAGGCACACACGGCTTCTGTCACGTGGGGCTTTGGCAGTGCACCAGGCTACTGCCGGGAACTATAGAGCATGCGCCCTGGATGCTTCGGTCAACAGGCATGCTGTGCAACATCCCACCTATCACGTCTGTTCCACCACACCGGCGTGGGCTCTATCGAGGCAACGCAGGCAAGATACTTGCAGGTGAGATGACGCAAGCACTCGCGTGCCGTCCTCGTATTGACGGCGAACCATGCCCGCTCGGAGCCTGGGCCCGTTGCAGTTCCTATTAGTCTGCGTCTCCAAGCCAGGTCCGGGCCTCCGAATTTGAGGGCTATTGCATCGTAGACCTGACACCAGCCGCATTGCTGTCTGTCCCCCATGCCGCTCGCTAGTGATCGCTTGGATAGGAGCAGATAGTTGGAGTATGTCCTCCGCATGCCATTGGGATGGGATAGTGTTGGTGGGAGCTTCAGTGTCTATTTTGCTTTGGCTGAGGCTATATGCTTCTACAATGGTCCACCTGGTGGCTTCAATCTCACCAAGCACGGTGAGCTAGCGTCCTCACGCTCCGAGATGGGCGAACTCCTTGTTGAACGCTCTACCGATGACCATTCTCCTGACCTCTGAAGTTCCGGCGCCGATTTCGTAGAGCTTGGCACTACAACACGAAAGGCCATGGTTAGCCTGATTCAGCAACGTGATGGGGGAGCAATGGTCGCCTGGGGGCGTGGGAACTCACTCTCTTAGTAATCTGGACGCGGGCATCTCCTCGACGTAGCCCATGCCGCCGAGCAGCTGTATGCTGTCGAGCGCGCACTCGGTCGCCCGCTCGGCGGCGTACAGGATGGCGCCGGCGCAGTCCTGCGTGCGGATCGTGCCCTCCTCGTCAACGGCCTTGGCTGTGGCGTACGTGTACGCCCGCGAGGCCTGCAGCTTGGTGTACATGTCCGCGAGCTTGCCCTGAATGAGCTGGTTGTGCGCGATCGGCTGGCCGAACTGCTTGCGCTGGTGGCTGAAGGGCAGCGCGACGTCGAGCGCGGCCTGCATGATGCCAATTGGCCCCGCGCTCAGCACGAGGCGCTCGAGGTCGAGCCCCTCCATGAGCACGCGCACGCCCCCGTTGACCTTGCCGAGCACGTTCTCCTCGGGCACGAAGACGGACTCGAAGACGAGCTCGCCCGTGTTGCTGCCGCGCATGCCCATCTTGTCGAGCTTGCGCGCGCAGCTAAAGCCCTTGGACTTGGTCTCGACGATGAACGCGGTGATGCCCTTGGACGCCTTCTCGGGCTCCGTCTTGGCATACACAACGACCAGGTCCGCGTCAGGCCCGTTGGTAATCCACATCTTGGTGCCGTTGAGCACGTAGCCGCCGTCGACCTTCTTCGCCGTGGTACGCATGCTCACCACGTCGCTGCCCGCGCCGGACTCGGACATGGCGAGCGCGCCGACCGAGGTACCCGCGATTAAGCCCGGGAGGTACTTTTGCTTCTGCTCCGGGTTGCCGTTGAGCTGGAGTTGGTTGACGCAGAGCTGAGAGTGTGCGGCATAGCTTAGGCCGATGCTGCCGCTCGCACGCGACATCTCCTCCATGACGATGCAGTGCGCCTGGTAGCCCATGGCGAGTCCGCCGACGTCTTCGTCCGCCGTCATGCCGAGGAATCCGGCCTCGCCGAGCTTCGGCCACATGTCGTTGGGGAACGCGTTGCTCTTGTCCGTGCGCGCGGCGACCTCCTCGGTGATCTCGCGGCGGGTGAACTCCTGCACGCGCTCGCGCAACTCGGCGAGGTCGGACGTCGTGGGGGGCTCAAAGCCCTGCGGGTGTTTTGACGAGCCGGCTGATGAGGTTGTGGCATGGCGAATCTGTGTGGCGGATACTGAGTTGGATGGCCTGACGAGGAGCCTGGCCGCTGACCGCTGGGACGACCGCGTTGCTGATGTGAATGCTTTTCTCATCTTGAGTCGCTGTTTGAGGATGTGCCTGTGGACAGGGTGGTGTGGTGGTGGTTGTCGGTGAGCTAGGAGGACCAGGTGTAGTCCTGAGAATGGCCAGGTATGCAAACAATACAAGAGGCGGTCTTTGAGTGGATCGCCAAAGATCACGAGACGAGAGGAAAAAAGTCTTTGCAGCGACCGAACGCGAGGGAGTTGGAGAGGCGGCACGGCTTAAGCTTGTGAAAAGAGGCTGTCGTCGGCATGTTTAAAGCCGGCCGGGGCAGCGCGGTTGCGGGGGTGGAGCCCGGTTTCGAGCGGCTTGTCTCGGGCACCCGCAACTTCCTGGGGAAACAGGCCTCGCGCCTCTTCCTGCATTTCCCCAACTCGTCCCGAGTATTTTGGCTTTGCGTCCCTGCGTGCCCGCATCCCTTTGCCAGCGACGACTACGGCGGACGACGACCTCGCTAGAAAGCCACACTCACTCACGACATCTCGCCAGTGGTCCGTCCGGGCACGCTTGCCGCAGTCACTTGTCGTCACAGCGAGCCAGCTGTGAGATCCACCAACCTCGGCCCCCTCTTCGTCATGTCTCTGTCAAAGTCCTCGAGAGAATTTGCGGGAGTCTCGCGTCAATTGGCACGATGCTGTGCTCGCCCAGCTGCTCTGCGGCGCCGCCAGCCCCTACAATCCGGTGTGCAGCTCCCTATCCAGCGTCAATCGCCACTCGTGCCCGCCGCGACTCGGTCCGTGGCTACGTATGCCGCTCCCTACCAAGAAAATGCCATCTCAGTCCTTCCCAGCAATGTCGATCCGGAGTCGCCAGAGTTCAAGGACAACGAGAAGCTCATGGCTGAGGCAATGACCCGCCTTGAGAACCTCGTGCGCACAGCGCAGCAGGGCGGCTCCGCGAAGGCCCGGGACAAGCACCTGGCCAGGAAGAAGATGCTGCCTCGCGATCGTGTCCAGGCTCTCGTCGACCCCGGTACAACCTTTATGGAGCTCTCGCCACTTGCTGGACACGAGCTCTACCCCGAAGCCGAGGTCCCCTCTGGCGGTATCATCACCGGTATTGGCATGGTGGAGGGCGTCACGTGCATGATCGTTGCCAACGACAGCACTGTCAAGGGCGGCACATACTATCCCATCACTGTCAAGAAGCACTTGCGTGCCCAGGCTGTTGCGCAAGAGAACAAGCTGCCGTAAGTATCTACATAATCTGGCCACTGTCGGGACAAACGCCCAGTCTCCAAGCAGCGAAGCTGACCAGGTGATTACAGGTGTATCTATCTCGTCGATTCCGGCGGTGCGAACCTGCCACACCAGTCCGACGTCTTCCCGGATCGTGATCATTTTGGTCGCATCTTCTATAACCAGGCCCGCATGAGCTCACAGGGTATTCCCCAGATCTCGGTCGTCATGGGACTGTGCACGGCCGGTGGTGCTTATGTCCCTGCGATGAGTGACGAGAACATCATTGTGGAGAAGCAGGGCACCATCTTCCTGGCTGGGCCGCCGCTCGTGAAGGCGGCGACGGGCGAGGAAGTCTCGGCAGAGGACCTCGGTGGTGGCACCATGCACACCTCCGTGTCTGGTGTGTCCGACTACCTCGCCGTGGACGACCCGCACGCCATTGTGCTCGCCAGGCGCTGCATCAGCAACCTGAACTGGCCGGTCAAGCCCTTACCGCCAGCAAAGTCATACGCCGAGCCCCTTTACCCGGCCTCTGATCTGCTCGGCATCGCCTCGACGAACCTGCGCAAGCCTCTGCCGATCCGCGAGGTCATTGCTCGCATCGTCGACGGGTCGCACTTCTCCGAGTTCAAGCGCGACTACGGCACGACACTCGTCACCGGGTTCGCCAGCATCTACGGCCACCGCGTAGGCATCATCGCCAACGACGGCATCCTCTTCGGGACCTCGTCCCAGAAGGGCGCCCACTTCATCGAGCTCTGCTCGCAGCGCGGCATACCCCTCGTCTTCCTGCAGAACATCAGCGGATTCATGGTGGGCAAGGACTCTGAGCGCGACGGCATCGCCAAGCACGGCGCCAAGCTCGTCACGGCCGTCGCGTGCGCCGACGTGCCCAAGTTCACCGTCGTCGTCGGCGGCAGCTACGGCGCCGGCAACTACGGCATGTGCGGCCGCGCGTACTCGCCGCGGTTCTTGTGGATGTGGCCCAACGCCCGCGTCGGTGTCATGGGCAGCGAGCAGCTCGCCAATGTCATGGAGACGGTCGGGCAGAAGGCCGACCCGGAGCTCAAGGACCGCATCGACCGGGAGAGCGACGCCGTGTATTCGTCGGCTCGTTTATGGGTATGTCTGCGTTCTTCTTCTTCTCCTTTTTCTTCTTCTTCTTCTCCCCTGTTGATATCGCAAAATTCCCATCTGCTAACCTTGGATCCCATGTAGGACGACGGCGTCATCCCGCCCCAGCACACGCGCAGATATCTCGGCCTCGGCCTGCAGGCCGCACTGTCGGGCAAGAATGAGGTCAAGCATGGCGAGACCAAGTTTGGCGTCTTCAGAATGTAGACGAAGTACTAAGCAAGTAAGCTGGATGACTAGACAGACGTTACTAGGCACAGTACAGAAAACAATCAAATGGTCGATCACCGGAAAGGCAAAGCCATACTGTGAAAAGACCTCCAAAACCCTCGGAGACAGACAGCAGTGCCCACGACATGATGCATTGGGCACGAGTCAAGGATCAAGTGGCAACATGCAAACATATTGTACAATGTTGATGTGTATATTGCGTGTGGATTGGGGTTGGCGACCATGTTCTGGCCGACACCTGAAGACCAAGGATCACCTTGGGCAGGAAGACCGACACCTCAATACTAGAAGACTTGGGGCGAAGTAGTAGTCGCTCAATAGTGCATTATGCACACTCCAAGTGCTTGCAATGCCTGCTATTCACGCATCAAGTGATGAATTTTGTGTCAAAGCAAAATTTCGGAGGTTCAACGCTTTCGACATAATTGTAGCTGGGTACGAGCGCCGTCCAGCCGAACCTGGCTTAGTGCGATATGGCTGTTAATGATATGTTCTCTGAAGCAAAGTGACACTCGCAGGAAGAGATAATGATTCGCTAGCTAAATAATGCCGCGGTATTGTACAAACCATGATAGTGCAGAGCACGATACCTCACCGACGTGCTCTTTTGTCATCGCCTTGGCGCTCCAGAAGTAGAGTTAACTGGCTCTTGGACCTCCCGAGGTGAACGTTTGGGCTCGTGCTTGGCAGTGTAGGCACAAGGCGTGAACTTGTAGATGACCCGGTGCCAGTGCGCTGGATGGCTTGGATGGGGTCATCCATCTCGCTCAAGGCATTAGCGAACGCCTCGTTGGCTGGGAGGTTCTCGTCAAACTCGATAATCGTGCCGTGAGCAGTGGCGCTGGACGTCGTCACAGTGCTTGGAGCTATCAAGCCTGGTGCTATTCCGCGACCCTTCAAGTTCCAGTCTCGCATTCCGGGCCGTGGCGAGCCCATGTCAGACCTGGACCGGCTCATGGCTGCACCGCCAGGATACGAGGGCCGAGGGACCACGCTGCTTTGGTCCTCCATGGACGCAACTCTTGTTCGGGATGCAGGGCGGGTCACTGCCGATGGTTGATCGCTAGCCGTCACGCCTAACCCCGGCCTTGCTTTCGTGGCGGAGATTGAGTAGTTCTCAGATGACTTGGGACTTCTGATTGGCAGATGTTGTGCCTGCTTGGCTGCTGAACCGGTAGTACCATCGTGGTTTGTTGATATATCAGGGCGCTTGCCAGCCGCCTTTGCGCTACTCGGCTCGTCCAAATGCACCACCCCTTTGCCTTCGTGTATTGTCTCGATAGAGCGTGCGGAGCTGCTGATCTTTGAGGATAGAGAACCACTTTCTTTGGAACCGTTGTCAGAACCCCCGGCGGAGGACTGAGAGCTGGGTCTACGAGGCATCGCAGGTCTACGCCGCGCAGTAGAAGCCACGACCTTAGCACCCTTTTTTTTTTGCCCAGCAGCTCCAGTGCGTTTCTTCTCCAGCTTGCCTCTGGTCGATTCGGCATCTTTGGTACTTGCCCGCGCAGTCATGGCCGTACTTCCGGACGATTCCCCTTCCGAGTCGGAGGCGGCTGGGGTCGCAACCGGCGTGACAATACGAGCATTCGGCCGAGGTCCTGTACTTGGCGGAGCTCCAAGCGTCTTGAGAATTGGTTTGACCGGCGGTTGCTGATTAGCAGAGCTCTTCTTCACAACATTTCCTGTTTGAGCTTCGAGCGGGAGGCCCGAAGGACCTTCGGAATGCACAACGTTTTCGGTAACTGGTCGCGACTTTACAACTTGAGACTCTTCTTGCAGGGTTCTCTTCGCGTTAGGTGACGACTAGATAATACACATTAGAACCAGCCTGGAGGAAACGGCCCTGCCTATGAAAGCACTGACTGGTTGTGATGGACCCTCGTAACGGTTGGCAGTGCTTCGCAGCTTCACAAATGTTGGCCCATTCGAAATCTGTTCAAATAGTCGAGCGAGCACGGGACCAGGGAGGTTGCGCCTCTCACTCCCCCAGACATGCCACCAAAAGTTCTCGAGACGGTTGGCTGTAGGATCTACGAGTCTAGTGAAAGTCGTCGTATATACTGACGAGGAAAAGTCAGTATCTGCCAACAAGACTTGTGCTCACGTTTGAGCTTACCGCGCCAGTATTTCTGTATCTTATCCAGCGGTACGACCGGATAACTGGCGACCTCTTCGTATATCCAGCTCGTGTTGGTGACGATACCCTTGGGCAATATCATGTCCCCCATCGTGATGTCTTGGTACAGCCAATGCAGCCACGGAAGCAGGGACTAATGACGGTTGCGTCTCCAGGACTGGATGGAAGATGGATCAAAGTGAAAGATAGCTTCGTATCAATGTAGTCGGGCAAGTCATGGTCGATGAAGCAAGTGAAGGTGAATCTACTGGGAGTTGAGGTCGCCCGACTGGATGGCGGCCCAGGAGACGGCAGCCAGAAACGCTGTGGTCACGGGATTTCGGACTGCAGACAATGCTCTGCCCAAGCCGATCGTTTGGTCGCGTGCTCTTCGAACGGTGTAGCCACTCCTTGGGCGCTGGCGAGGACGCTGAATTACCGGTAGCGCTGAGTCTGGCTTGTTACACGCTTGTACACTGTCGTAAACTGCACGACGGCGGGACCCGAACCTGCTCGGGAAGGGCTGGGTGGTGATGGCAAGACGAGGGCTGGATAATTGATAAGGAGGGCGTAAGGGATCATGGGCCGTCTCTGTATTTTCACGCCTTGTGGGCGAGGATTGAAGAGACTGAGCGGTGGCGACGAAGGCTGCAGCTCGATGCTGGAACACAAGGCCTCGGGCTGGTTTTGTGGAGTGTACTCGGTGCTTGATGCCTGGGACTGATCCCTGTCGCCGAAGGGCCGAGAGCGTGGAACTTGTGAGACGGAGTTGCAGGCTGTTGGAGCTGGTCACGACCAAACGGCCACGGGATCCGAGCCGCGTGCGGGAATGACGGGAAGCGAGCAATATAAAGACAGCGCTAGGGTGGACGAGGGACAGCAGTGCACGTCCACGTGCAAGTCGGTGAAAGCAGGGGCGTGCGCTGTAGGCTACGATGTGTCCCAGTGCTGGCGGAGAGAGGCGGTGATCAGGGGCCCAGCAGACGGGATCCCGGGCGGGGGGGCCCGGATTGGGCGAGAGTGGGTGCGCTGAGGGGTGGCCGGCCAGTCGAGACTTGCTTGGGTGCGCAGGGATGGCGGCGGGTGCATCCAGGGCTGGCCGCTGACTGACGATCGAGAAGAGGAAGCCGGGCGTCAGGAGGCCCTCGGCAGTGCCTGAGGCTGGAGCTGCTTCGGAGCCTGCGAGGTGGTTGATGGCGGAGGGGTCTGCGCCAGATGGCGTCGTTGTGGCTGCCAGGACAAGAACGGCACTGCATGGCGACTTCGTTCCAGGGTGCCTTCCTTCCAGGTGCCTTTCCATCATCCCTCGTGCTTGTTGCTTCCTTCTTCGCTGCCTCTCCTCTCCTCCTCGCTCCTCCCTGCGCCACACCTCCCGACCAGGGGACACCACGATCCGCCAGCAGGGTTCCAAGCTTCCATGGTTCCAGAAGCTGGCCAATACACACGACAGCGCAGCCAACTGCCTCAAGGTAGACTAGCTGCCTGTTGACCTCACCGCCTCACCTTTGCGCGTCCTCGTCCTCCTCGCATCGTCGTCGACGGGTGAATGCGTGGCAGCAGCAGGCATCAGTGCCTCTTGTCTGCCTTCCCAAGGGCTGCATTTTCTTTTTCCAGTGCGCAGCATTCGCCACAAACAGGCGTGCGCGTGACTTTGGTCCCTCGCCTGCACCAACCAGGGATCTGCTGTCCGGGTAACCAGCCCGGGAGACCCCGCGATGCTCTTCCGCTCCCGGCATGCAATCTCAGCACAATGATAACTACCCTACTCTAGGGTACCCTAGCTTCAGGCAGGAGGCGGAAGGGTGGTGCAAGAGTCGAGCACACCACTTGCGCCAAGGCTTCTTCTCCCTGTCCTCACCCGCACTTCCATCCGTCCCCCACGTCCGTCTGGTATCCCCCACCCCCTTCCGTTTCTAGAAGGTCGTCTGGAGGCCGACACATCGTTTGCTCTCGACCCCATGACCATGTCCAACGAGTCCTGCTTACCAAGGATTTCAACGTACAAAGGACCTGTCCCGTCTACGCATCAGACTCGTCATTTCCACAATGCTGTGGCTGCTCTGGATGGAGCTTGCATTGTTTCCACTTGTTGTCGAATCATGGTAAATGGACCCTGCCCGACACCTCGAATGAGCTGGTTCGTCTTATCCAGCAGCACACCGCCGTCTGGAACAGGAGAACGTTCGTCGGCCGCCTGTGGCTCTACGGTGCCACGTTGCAGAGTCTTGCGAGGGCGCAGGGCGGAGTCCTGCTGGCCTACAAGCTCCCTGGCAGCCTAATGCAGTATTTCAAGTTATGGTGATGTTTTCCCCATTTCAAGTCCGGTGGGACCACAACAACTTGAGCAAACACAGGACCGAGATGTCCAAGGACATCTTCGAGCGCACATGAGCGGCAGCGGAGTCCACTCCACATATCGCTTCAGAAGACGTCGTTGCTGCCTTACCAGCCACAGTATGGGACGGTGATCTGCCAGAAATGTTCATTGAACCCGTCTCAGGTTGGACAGAAAACTCCGGACGGAGTACCACCTGGTGAGGCGTGCTGGACACCCAACGTCCGTTGAGCTCCCGGACAAACTCTCTGGTCGCGTGATCCGGCTTGGCCATGGAGCGATTTGTCGTCCCATGCTACGCTAGGGTACATGTAATCAAACCGGTCAGTGAAGGCCCTTGACACCGCGAGCCCGAGATGAGCGACAATCCGAGCGGCAGAGCTGGTAGACTTCCACAATGGTTCCCGGCCATGCACGAAGCCTCACCGAGAGCCTAAAAGTCAACATGATCGCCCCGCTCCAGGATCCGGGGTGCGTCTGACGTCGCCCAGCCATGGAAAACTCCGTCTGTACCCTGCTCGTCAGGATGCACCATGTGAGCGGCGACGATCTAGTACTACGTATGTACCGCACCATGGCAACGTCCCACTGCACAATCTGGGAGGTGTTGGCATTCTTTTTGAAACCGAGGTTGTCTCTGCCCAACTAGTGAACCACACTACAATGGTCCTGGATACCGTACCCGGCCGGCGCCTGTGAGCTGTTGGCGAGGGAGACCGTCTGTGACACGTGCAGAATAATTTTCAGTCTACATTCTGTTGATTGACAGCAGAAAGTATCCAGAACTGCCCCA
This sequence comes from Microdochium bolleyi, assembly GCA_001566295.1. NCBI lineage: Eukaryota > Fungi > Ascomycota > Sordariomycetes > Xylariales > Microdochiaceae > Microdochium > Microdochium bolleyi. The sequence continues at coordinate 884,135 of KQ964247.1, forward strand.
AGCCACCGTTAACGCCGTAAGCCAAATCATGAGCTACATGCCAGCCACTGCTGGGTCTAGGTCTAGGGGTGGGGATTGTGGTGTCCATTGAAGGCCATTGTCTCACTCAAGCTTGCCTGTCCAGGCCTGGAAGGCTTGAAGTCCCATCCCCAAGGGCCTTGGCGTGCAGCGGCATGGAGATACTCTGTGTAAGTGGTCACCTCTGCATTTAACAACACGACCGAATACTTCGAAACAGTGCTCTGGCCAGGCTTTGCTATCTTCAATCCCGAACTGTGAGTATGGCCAGAGGAGTCGACAATGTTCAAGGCACTGCAAGGTGCGCTCCGGCTATGTTTACGTCAGCGGCCGTGCACGGCTGAGAAACCTCAAACGAATAGGGGTGGGCTGGCTTCCACCCGGCACGGTGGCCATGGACACGGACACGGACACGAGCACATCACGAACATCCACCTGAGTGAACCCCCCCTCCCCCCTCCAAGACCCAAAGCCTACGTCAGTATCTTGGCAGAGCTTCCGATGACATGGACAGGCCAGTATGAGGTACTACACAAGACGCTATGGCGCCTTCATCACAGCTGTCATCCTTATCCTGGTCGTGCTGTACACGACAGAGCCGCGCAGGCGTGCCTACTCGTGCAAGACTTTCGGCTCGTGCATCGACATCAACCCGCACACCTACTCACATGCATACCCCCGGAATGCGCAGCTTGGCGAGTTCGAGGAGACGCTTGCAGATGGCACAATCCACTACACTCGCGAGCTGTTCACCAGGGACAAGACCGCCAGCGTTGTCCAGCCCAATCTTCTGATCCTGGTCCTCAACAACGATGCCGACTCGTGGGCGCGCGACTTCCGCGCCACGCAGCGCTCTGTGCATGACTTCCTGGACCTGCTGCTGACGACCAAGCTGGATCTTGCAACCGTCTCGCTGGCCATGATGACCTCCTCGCGGGCCGAGTTCGACGCCATCAAGCAGGCCACCTCCAAGCTGCCCTTTGGCAGGGTCAGCGTCATCTTCAGGGCGCCCGGCGCGCACCACGGCCTCGACTATTCGGAGCGGCACAACCGCAGCCCCCAGGTGCAGCGGAAGCGGCGCGGTTTCATCGCCGCCCTGCGCAACTACCTCATGCTGCGGGCGCTGCGGGACGAGGAGCACGTGCTCTGGATCGACGCCGACGTCGTCGAGTTCTCGCCCTGGGTCGTGCAGACGATGCTCTCCCACGCCGACACGGACCCGGAAAAGGTCGGGCTCATCACGGCGCGGTGCTCGCAGAACGCGCACGCCAACTACGACAAGAACGCGTGGGCCGTGGCCAAGGGCGCCAACAAGATCTGGGGTCCCGTGGCGGACCACGAGCGGGAAGGCGCAGTCGACGAGCTCGTCGAGACGAGGCTCTTCGTGGATGTCCTGGGCAAAGGTACGAGCGACAGCGACCTCGTGCCGCTTGACAGCGTGGGCGGGACGATTCTGTACATCCGCGCGAGTAAAATCCTCGAGGGGCTCGTCTTCCCGACGTACAATGTCGTGGGCACGACGTGGAGCCAGGAAGGCTGGGTCGGTGTCGAGACGGAGGGGATATGCTATGTCGCGAAGCAGACGCCTGGTGGTGGGTGTTTCCTGTTGGGAGGGAGCCACTATGTGCGGCACGCAGATTGGGGTTGAGGTGTATTGCATTGCATTGGAAGAGCCTAGGTGGGCAGCAGCAGCATTCTTCAACGTATCGAAAAAAGAAGATGTGTCTGCGTGCGAGCAAGAAAGCCGCAATGGAATAACTATCACCACTTCGGCCCATGGGTCGACGCATGCATCCGCACATTGTCTGTCTACTCTCAATTTCGCAAATCGGTCCGGACAAAATCAGCTACCTCCTGCCAGCGCCTCCTTGTCAAGTAACCAACCGGTGTTTCCCTCAAACCTTGAGCCCGTGCTCCTTGATGCCCGCGAGCAGCCGCTCCTGCTGCGCGCCGTAGTCAATTGGGGTCGGGTCGATGGTCGGCGGGACGTCGGTGTACAGGGGCACGACGAAGCGCTTGCCGAGCGAGACCTCGAGAATCGTGCCGTCGCCCAGGGCCGGGTCCTCGAAGAGCTCGAGCATGCCCAACGCGATCTCCTCGGGCCCCAGCGCGATGTCCTTGCCGCCATCGGAGATGGATGCTTTGGTGGGGTCGTCGGCCCACATCGGGGTCTATATCGTTGTTATCAGTCTACCGGAAAACTGGAAGATGAAGGAGAGACAGAGAGGAAGAGGGGGCCAAAGCAGAAGAAAAACTTACGTTGACGGCCCCTGGCGCAACAGCCGAGACGCGGATCCCAAGCGAGTCCCTCAGCGCCCCGAGACTCTTGACGAACCCGTTGATGCCGTGCTTCGAGGCGATGTACATGGGCGCGGCCAGGAACGCCGTGCGGCCGGCCATGCTCGACACGTGGATCAGGTCCCCTTGCTGCTTCTGCGTGGTCCAGTGGCCGATGGCGAGCTGGCTGAGGCGGATCGGGTGCACGAGGTTGACGTCCAGCAGCGCGTAGTGCCCGATCCCGCCGTCGCTGTCGCCGTCCCGCGACGGCGAGTCCTGGTTCGTGGGCGTCCGCGGGGCCTGCCAGAAGGACGACCACGCCGGCTCGAACAGGCCCGCGCCGGGCACGACGATGTCGCACCGCCCGGAGAAGGCGGAGAGCGTCGCGGCCCAGAGGGCGCTGAGCTGTGGCCAGGAACGGACGTCGGTCTTGTGGAATAGCGCCACGGACACGTGCCTGTTGGGGGCCTCGGGCTGCTGCTGAGAAGAAAGGGGGTACTGGTCGAGCAGGGCCTGGGCTTCGGGGCGGACGGCCAGGTCGCCGATCATGACGGAGCAGCCCTTGGAGAGGAGGAGCTTGGCGAACTCATAGTTGATGCCTTTTGTTGTTGCGCGCAGTTTGTCATTAGCATGTTGCAGTTCGCTAGTAATTTCTGACAAGTCGCATTCCCACGGTGCTCATGGCATCTCTTGTCTCTGGGTATTTCTTGATGGAAGTTGTTGGCTGTGGCTTACCCGAGCCGGCACCGGTGATCAGAGCCACCTTTCCTTGGACTGAGCGTCGTGACATTGAGATCCTTCTTGCGTTTGCGTGTTCCTTGCTGTGTTGAGTCTTTCTTTTCCCAGTCGTTGGGCGCCAGTCAAATGATGTATGTGGCCGTTCGGAAAAAGGAGATACGCACTCAACTCGACGAAGAATCAGCTGGACAAGGTAAAAGTAAAGCAAATATCCAGCAGAAGTCGCAGCGATTCGTCTCTTTCGATAGGCAATGGCGTATCACAGGACCCAAGACACGATCAGGCACCAGTAGATGTTGAAAAATGAAAGACCTCTTCTTGCTTCTCTTGAGACTTCTAGTGCAGCCTTAATTCCCGGCTGGATTACACGGCGTGTCACGATATGGCGCGCGGGGTAATAAGGATGAACTGTCCCGAGGACCCCGAGAGTCCAATTTGGGCACGCGCACGTCTGCTGTTGGGCATGCTCGCGTCCGCGCGGTCGAGCCACACATAGTAGGCCCCTCACCGGGCCGGGCCCGGCTGGAGATATACTTCCTGCCGGCGGCTGTCCATAACACTCAGTCGCCCTCTCAGCCGGCGGGGAGAAGCGGGGAAATGCTGTTTGGGGAAGCCAGTGGGCAAGTCGTGTGGGGTAGTGCGGGGAAATTTGGCAGGCAGGACTTGACGGAAAGTAATTCCACCATGTTCGCCAACGTTTCCATGACCGCGTTACAGGGACAAGTTCTCGAGAGATCAATGGTGGAAAGATGGGGAAAGATGGAGGTAACACTATTACGCTACAGACTGCGCAATAGTTATGGATTCCGACATGGAGATTCGGGGTTGAAAGCTTCACTTTGCTCCATCTCACAGTGAAAGCAGAGAACCGCTCTACGCAGAAGGACATACAAATACAAACAGCCGTACATACAGCTAGTGGCCCAACTTTCGAGTAAGGAACAAGGTTTGTATTTGTCAATGTATATGTCCAAGAAAATATATACGGCATTCTAAAGTTTAAATGTCCAACAAGGAAAACAGGGATCTGGAGTATGCAGAGTAAGTAATCTGATCATGGTGTGATCATAATGAAGAAGGCGGGAGCCATCATGGCCGTGAAGACGCGGCATTATAGCCCTTGCCAGCCTTTGTTGCTAGCAGGAGTCTCCACCGTGAAAGCTTCTCGACGGCGTCTCGACTAGATGCTGCGTTGAAGGGTCCGACGGTGGCTTCAAAGCTTCTTAGTTGGACTGGAAGTGAGCGACGTAAGCAACCTCCATCATGGCACCGTAGCCGTCCTGGGTGCTCGAGCTGGGGTCGCCGGGCTGTTCACAAGATAATGTTAGCACAGGACCCACGGATGAGTAAGATGAAGAATTGCAGCCTTACCCAGTTACCACCAACGGCGACGTTGAAGATGATTTTGTGGGGCTTGGCGGCGACATAGTTCCATGACTCCTCGCTCTTGACCTCGGAGCCCTTGACGCGGAGGAACTCGCGGCCGTCCATGGACCACGAGAGGGTCTGGTCGCGCCAGCTGGACGGGGTGCGGTCCCAGGTCGCGGCCCAGGTGTGCCAGTCATTGTTGGCCAACCCGGTGCCGCTGGTCTGGCCGCAGTCGCCCTTGCGGCACCAGAGCGTGCCAGAGGCAACGGCCTCGCCGTTGACGCGTTCCATGATGTCGACCTCGCCGCAGGTCGGGTGACCCGGCTGCTCGCCGTTGCAGGCCTCGCCCAGGGTCCAGAAGGCCGGGAAAATACCCTGGTTGTTGGCGGCCGAGTTGCTGCCGAAGCGCAGGCGGGACTCGATGACCGTCTTCTTGCCGGCCGCGGGTGTGAAGTAGTAAGTGGACTCGACCCGACCGGAGGACCAGCACTGGTGGTTGCGGACGGGGTGATCATCCTCGCCGTTGGTCTTGCAGTTGGTGCCGCTCTCCTTCCAAGGGACGAGCTGCAGCGTGTTGCCGCCGCTCAGCTGGACGTTCTTGTTGCGGGCCTGGTAATCCTGCCACTCCTCGTTCCAGTGGTCCTTGGAGCCAAGCCACCACTTGTTCTGGTCGGGAAGCTGGCCAGCGGCACCGCTAAAGTTGTCCTGCCACTTGATTGAGTAGCCAGACTTGGAAGGGGCGGCCTCCTGGATCGTGATAGGCCCTGCGGTGACAGCCGCCGCGAGGGCCAAAGTGCTGAGAGCTCCGCGAAGAGAGAAGTTCGACATTGCGATAGAGGGAGATAACCGTCAGGAAAGACTGGAAGCTAAAAGTGACAGAGGTGGAAGCTGAGGGAGGGCTGGACTGTTGTCTTCGTTGCCTGCTGCTGTGTCTCTTTTCTTCATCAAGAGCATAGCGATGCCGTGACCTTATATATTGATTGATCCCCACGATCCAGTCTCGACATGAGGACACACAGGGGGAGTGTGGTCTCCCAATGTTCCCTCATCCTCATCGTCGTCGTCAAGGCTAGGCTGGGTGGCAGTGGATCAAAGTGAGCGGCTAGTCCAAATGCATCGCACTCGAGCCAAGCAACCTAGCGAGCAATTCCCTTGGCTGGCACGTTACTTCTGTCATCGGGCGACGGAGCTCCTACACAATGCAGACAGACGTTGAATTGACTAGCATAGACTGACGAGATGAATTCGTGGTGTTGAGTCTCATGAGCCGCATCCTGTTCGGATGCGAAGTCGCCTATAAGCAAGATTGCCTATTCGGGCAGACTTACAAGGCTGCCAAGCCGTGTCGTTACATAAAACACCCTGCAGAAAGGATGCGAAAGCTTGTCGGTGCTGGCACTCTCTGGGATCATTCAGACCTCGGACTATATCCTGGAGACCGCTTACAATAATCGCCCTGAGGCAACTGTCAGCAGGATTGACTTGATTCCCACGCATTGTCGGCACTTTTGCGGGTGAAACAGTTCGTTCAACACGTGGTCCGGAAGCCACTTCGGCCCGAACCATGATTGGTCTGGATCCTCGGTCATTACATGATTAAAAGTGGCAAGCCTAGGATTCCGAGTTGTGGAATCGTGACGGCCGAGACTGGAAGTGCCCCTGGCAATAGCCCAGATGTGGCGCCGAGATGAATCTGTCCGCTCGTGAAGGCTGTTGTCACAAGATGATGACAGCCCATAGCTTCGAGAGATTCCAGTACGGAGAATGGAGAACAGTCATACTGCTTAGAGTCCTTGATGGCTTACCCGTCATCTTGGTTGACTGGCGTGTTTCGCAGGCGGAAGCATGACAAAGCTTGGCCGGACAGAGCCCAGTCTCGGTAGGATTTACCCCACTGAGGGAGCACTTCCGTATGTGAAGGGAAATGTGGCCCAGCCAGTTTGACGTGACCGTTGCCAGTAGGCTGGTCATGGATGGCGTACAATTGAGGCTCGAATCGAGAGGCAGCGCCTGTCGACAGAGGCTGTCCGTGTGCGAGACCTGGACTCGTGGAGTCTGCGCGGCGGCAGTGTCACCTACTCTTTCGGGCAGGCTCGCTTGATACAGCCGACGATGAAGATGTGCGGATCGCCGGCGGCATGCACAGTCCGTGAATGGAACACGGCAGGATGGGTGAAGGGGGAAGTGTCTCGCACAGAGAACGAGTGCGGGAGGTCCCGCCCGCCATGTGTGCCAGGATGGCCCACTGTTGCCCATTGCGCTCCGCACGTCATTGGCTGTTGATGCAGGGCAATATTTCGGACTTTCTGGTTGTCGACCCTCCGCCCTCACCTCCATGGGCTCACCACGAGCCCTTCGACGACAACTCCGCGGCTCTGACCATACACCCTTGCACCCGATTGCACCCAGTGCTCCGCCATCACCGAACCACCGCCGTAATCCGCCTTCACTTCTTGCGAACCTACCACGAGGCCACAATGGCCCGGGAGTGCGACGTTCGTCTCTCGTCCCCGACCCCCACCAGCGCTCCTTCGAAGTCATAGCCAGCCGTCCCAGAGGTGGATCACAAGCCTCAAAGATGTCGTTTGTCACTCGCATAACAGCCAGTCCGTGGCGAGTCCGCCCATGTAGCGTGGCGGCCTCCGCCCTGCGGACAACGGCCCCGAGTAGACACCTCTCTCAGACCCGTCGGGTGGCGCGGCCCTGGTTCGAGCAAAGGTCAACCGCTCTCCAGATGACCAAGGCCGAGCGTGCTGCGGCAGAAGAGCCGGAAGTCTACCGCGACGATATCACGATAGGGCTTGACCGGCGCAAGGAAAACCAGCTGCTCCAGAAGCTGGACCCGAAGCAGTTTTTCGTGCCCCGGAAGACCTTCCCGGTCTCGGAGTCGATCACACGCTCCTACTACCTGGGTCACCACGTCAAGGCGCTCAAAGAGATGGTCAAGCTGCTGAGCAGCATTAGCATAGTGTTCGAATGCCGCGACATTCGTGTCCCGCTGACGGCGGCCAACCCCCATCTTGAGAGAGCCCTGGCCGGCCGGGAGCGGATCATAGTGTACACAAAGGCCGATCTGATCGGGGCAAATAGAGACATGTCCAACATCAGGAGGCTGCAACCCATCAAAGCGCTCCTGGACTTCCACAAGCGCGGCGTTGACGCCATCGTGGCCGACGAAGCAACCCAGGGCAGGCCCGCACAGTCGGCAAGCGGTCAACCCGCCGTCGCAGCGGATGGCAGTGGCCCAGGTGAGCGGGCTCATGAAGCAGACAGATTCGACGACTTCCCCGAGCAAGACCTGCACTCCTCGTTTGGCGACGGCGCTCCGCAAGCCCCACAGGTTCTTTTCACCAGTCACAGTCCAGCGTCCACGAGACAGATAATCAAGATCCTCGAGAAACGTGCCACAGACCACGATTCCCTGATCGGCATGCGCGGCATGATCGCCGGCATGCCCAACGCCGGCAAGTCGTCCCTCCTCAACGCCCTGCGGCGGGTCGGGCAGGTGGGCGACAACGCCAAGGCCCGGAAGGGGGTCGCCAGGGTCGCCAACCACCCGGGCGTGACGCGGAAGCTCTCGACGCCCGTGCGCGTCACGAGGGAGAAAGGCGACGCGCTGAGCGCCCAGGTGTACGACACGCCGGGCGTCTTCGTCCCTTATGTCGGCGACGTCGAGTCCATGCTCAAGCTCGCGCTCGTCGGCTGCGTCAAGGACGGCCTCGTGCCCATGGAGGTTCTCGCCGACTACCTCCTCTTCCACCTCAACCTGCAGGACCCGGCCCTCTACGAGAAGTGGTCGTCGCCGACAAACATGGTCTCCGAGTTCCTCGAAAACATCGGCCGACGGTGCGGCATGCTCGAGCAAGGGGGCGAGGTCAGCCACATGCGGGCAGCGGAATGGATCGTGCAGCAGTGGCGCAAGGGCGAGCTGGGCAAGTTCATGCTCGACGACCTGTCGCCGCAGGGAATGCAGAGGTTCGCGCAGAAGATTAAGGCGGAGAGCGAAGACCGGGGGCCGATCAGCTTGTCGGCGGCCCGCAAGATCCGCAAGGACCAGCGCAAGGTCCTGCATGCGCAAAAGCAGGCGGCCAAGGCTACATGAGGTCCTCTCTCGACGCGGGGTGTACTTGCTCAGGACAGGTCAGGCAACAGACGAACCACAATGGGCAACACATAAGGAATGATACAGACACGGCGTCATACTTGCATAGAGTCAGAGAGCGTTTGTAGCTTATATGCTGTACCAATAATGTAACAAGGGAGGATTTCATCACTGTCTACCATGACTGATAATTCAGTGTCTCTTCAAGGTCTCCACGATGTCGGTGGACCTCTAGAGCTTCGCCGGGAGAAATGCGTCTGTAATAATTTACCATACACTTCATGCTATGTATGGGCTTTCGAATAACTCCCGTCCACACCTGATGTAGATCACCAGTGTTTTTTCTTTCTTCGACAACGGTACAGTGAGTACTCGTGCTACCGATGCCGAGCAATGAAATAGGAAACCCGTTTTGATATCCGGCATAACTACACGAATGTTGTAGCTCATACCCCTCAAGGATAGGGAAAAAAGAAAAAAAGAAACCAGGAACGCCAAGGAGCCATGGGTATAGATCGTGGAAGAAGAATGACAAACAAGGACGAAAGAGGACGCCGAATGGAGGACCACCGGATCTGGTTACCAACCAGCTTGTCACGGAGGACTATCGTTCTGCTCATGGCGCATACTCCTGCTGCCACTTGACCAGATCTCGCGTCAATGCGTCCATCATCTCTACGCAGCTCAAGTCCTTAAACGTCGCCTCGATCAGGGGGGCGGCTTCCTTCTTTCGCGGGCTCCCGTTGCCGACGCTGTCGCCATTTACTTTGGTCTCGGCCCTCCCGTTAGCGACTTCGTTATGCGGCGTCGTTTGGTTGGAGTCCTGCAGTGGTTCGTTGACCAGGTCGACCTGAGTTCTCGACATGTACTCGAGTATGTTGTTGACTCGACGCTTCATATCGCCCATGGTCACTCTCGAGTTCATGCTGCCCTTAGACCTGGCGCCTTGTTTGCTGCCCGACTCCGGCCCGAAGGTTTTATTATGAGCTGTGCTCTCGTCGCCATTCCGGCTCATTTCTCGAGGCACGGATCTTGCGGGCGATTCCTCATGGTCCTGCTCTCGATCTCTTGTGTACTGGTTTCGTCCCTTCTTCTTCGGCTGAGATGTGAGCTTCTTCTTGTGGGAGCTCGCGGGAGGCTCTGCCAGTGGTGGAGAATCCGGCGGTGGCGCTGAGGAAGGTGGGGGATCGGCAGGTTGAGCTGATTCCGTAGAGCGGCTATTTCCGCCGCGAATTGTCGATGGTGCTTCATCTGACGGGTCATCCTCTATGATATCGTTAGAACTGCTTGCAAAGCTCTCGTTGTGCAGTTGAGCTTACCGTCACCACGTCGCCGGTCTGCACGACCCTTGCGCTTACTGGCTGCCTCGGCGCGTTTGCGTTCCTGCTCTTCTCGACGCTCGTCGCGCTCGGCTCGCTCGCGTTGATTCCTCAACGCATTGCGTGACCTCTTGTGAGTGCCGTTGGGAAATAGGGCGTCGTCTTCCGAGTCGTACTGATCAGCTTTGAGCGCCTCGTCTCCAAGGGGCGAGGCCGATCTGGAATCTGTCCGCTGGCGTTTGACGCCTTCGATTTTCCTACTTCGAATCAGCGTCCCGGTGTCCAAATCAGCCTCCACAGTATTGCGAACATACTCCTCGCTGTCGTCTCTGGTACGCTTCGGTCGCCTCGACGCTGCTGTCAGCTCTGCGTCTTCGTCTGCAGTTTCTTCTTTGCTGGCCTCAATCGCGCGTCGCAATTGCTCTTCTTCATCGTAAGCTGCATCTCGACTGTTCATAGTCGAACGACGCTTCCCACTGAGCAAAGCGGCAGCAGCAGCTGCCGACCGGGAGTTTCTTGTGTTCGTCTCTTTCGGCGAGTGGGATCGGGCAGGGTCCTTTGCAGTCGACGTCGCTCGGGATACAGCTCGTGATAAGCGATGAACAGGTAAGAATATGGAGTATTTTTGCCTATAGCATATGGGTTAGCACAGGTCACATAGTATTGATGCAGGTCCTGCTAGTTGCGAGTAGACCACATTGTCATTGGCAGGAAGAAACTTGCCCTGTGCTTGTTGTGAAGACTCTGTGCAGGTCTTTGCGGCACTGCTCGCAGAAGTATTCTATGTCGTCCGGCTGGGACTCCTCTGTTGTGAAACTGACGCAAGCGCTATGCTGCCAGGAGTTGCAGGTCTCGCACTGGACAAAATTCCCGGCCATCTCCTCCGTAATTTCGACGCCGAAGATTCGCTCGAAGTCGAGCGCATCCTTGAGACCATATTTTGAGTCGGGCTCGAAGGGTGGTGGGCCGGGGTAGTCCTCGTGGTTGCAAATGCAGCGGACGGCCTCATCGTCCTCCTGTTGGTCGTCGCTGGCGGGAGCCATGTCGAGCAGCTCGATCTTTGGATGTCTGTCGCGTTCTTCGTCGCGAGCACGCGTGCTTCTTCGGCGGGAAGACGGCTCCTCGGTTGTGATGTCTTCAGGTGGTTCGGAGCTGAGCGAGGCGCTTTCGGTGGACTTTTGTGGTGATCCGTTCTTGGCAAAGGCGCGGGTGTTGCGCTCGGTGCGGCTTGAATTGCTGGAGCTCGCAGAGGGCTGGTATTGTTGAGACGATGGCAGTGGTTTGGCGCGGGAAGAGCGACGAGCGAGGACGTCGGCCATTGCTGGCACGGCGCGTCGAAGTGATGGCGTTGTGTAGCAGAGGACCGTCTGGGGAGTGTTCGGTTCGAGTGGCAATCGTTTGCTTCACCACAGCACACTGGCGCCTGCCTGGTGTATGGTGAGGTCTTCGTCGTAGGAGTCTGAGGCGCGAGGTCGAGGGATGGCCACAGGAAAGTGCTCGCAGTCGAGAGAAGTAGGATAGCGGAGAGGGAGGAGTGCCGCACGGCGCTGATGGAAAAGTTAGGCAAGCGGACAGTGGAGAAGCATGCAGGACGGGTCGCTGTAAAGCATGACGAAGGGCTCAATGCTGCTTCCGAGAGTGCGCAGAGGCAAGCCGAGGCGGAGGGGACGTGGGAGGGACGTGTAGGATGCAGGCGAGGTGGAGGGCGGAGAAAGAGGAATGCGATGAGCGAGGATGCTCCTCTCGATCCAGAGGCTGGCCGAGCGGCGCACCGCACCGAGAGGGCGCGGTGCGGCACATTGGCTCGGGCCCAGTTCTGGCTAGCACCTATTGCGCAGTGCGGAGGCCCATCCTGGTAGGTGCAGGGCAGCGTACACCACCTGCCCGTATGACTAAGGCGTCAACCTGTCGCTTCTCGCTGCAATCATTGACCTTGTCAATTCGAGACATCGCATGCTGCCGCTGGCGATGAGCCCGGTGTATAGCTGCATGGGGCAGGCTCCCTCCTGGCGAGCACATGCGCTTGCTGGACGTCTCTCGTCGTGACCAGACTGCACATGTTGGGCCGGGACAGTTGCTGAGGGATGTGAAATTGGAATCGCAACGGCTGCCAATGTCTCTCTGTGTGCCCCGCACCACCCAATGGGCTTGCAGACAGCAGGGCACAGGCGGGACCCCTGTGTGCCCACCCGCCACTACCACCACCACCATAATGTGTATTCGCCAGGTCATATGGCTGTCGTCAACTGCATCTGGCCCTGCCCGCCACTCGTAAATCACGACCGAAGTCCCGATCTTATCCATCGCATAGCGCGCTCATTCCGGATCCTGCTCTATGCACGACTTCTCCAACCTTCTTTGGTAGCACTACAGCCGTTCATCCTGCCGACCACGAGCACTGCGAAGCTTCCGCTTCTCTCAAGAGGCCTGGAGCAACAGCAGACTGGTGTCTGCTCCTGCCCCCGCCATTCCGATCTTACAGCCTCGACATCTCTCGGTTCGTCTGCCAGTCCCTCTGGTCCGGTCCCCAATACCCTCAATGTTCTCGAAGATCGGCCCAAGCCTGTCTCGTGACCAGCAACCCGCGCACCCAACGAAGCTAGCCCTCGAGCAAGATTGCGATTGTCCACTACGATCACCGCCGAGGCTTACCAAGATGCCCTTGTTTCGCTTCTGGTGGTAGTTGGGGCACGCCGAGGAATACGACATTGTAGCTGACTGTTGGTCCTGAAGCAGTGTGTTTACTCCAGGACGGTATAAGGCCGATTTCGCCTATGCGTTCCTGCACCATTCGCACCTTGAGCCTTCGATAACGCCGGCTGGACTGGACAAGAGGCTGCGATAACGGACATGATTTCGTGATGGGTGCGTCCCCTTACATGCTCGCCGGACCGGCCATGGATTCCTCCCCTCCACCGAGCTTGGTGCATTTGGCAACCTCGGGATTGTCTCCATTCGCCCCCACTGACCGAATACGACTGTTAGGCTATTCGGCTACGATGTCACCGGAGTCCACGTCCTCCATCTATCCGGATAGACCTATCCTGCCGCTTCCCAAACGTCGACTTCGTGAACGGCTGACTCCGGATGTGGCCGATTCGATCAAATACCCCCCTGCGCCACAGACCACAACACCTCTCTTCGTGTATCCGTACAGTTCAAAAGACGAATCCGGCATCATCAACCTGGGAGCATCCTATACAGCAGTCAACAATGCCATCGCTGGGCGTACCTTGGAAGCCAACACTCCAAGAACCTTTACCGGTGGCGACAACCGAGACGATACACCTCTAGATCAGAACCGGAGACCGTTGACCGTCCGAACTTCTCCAGAGGCAGCTGCACATGTTCCGCGCCCGCAGCAGAGAAATGGGAGTGCTCGCCACATACCCCAAGCGCCTCCATCGACAGCATCATCAGCAGATGGCTACGACTCGTTTGAGAACTCGAACAACAACAAGAAACGCAAAATACCAACGGCGGGCGAAAGCACCCCAAATAACAACACGCATGCTTTGAGTGAATCTGCTGTGTTTGGAGTGCCGTCGCCGCCGACCACAAGCGATGAGGGATCTTCTGACTCGGCTGCTACAGCAACGGCTCCGTACTACCAAGCAGGTGCGGCAGCAGCAAATGGAGCAGGCATATCTGGGCCTGGACGAGGCAGGTACGGCCGCGTGCGCAATGGCAGAAGCCCACTTCGTGTCCTATCTGATCCCAACAGTGCCTGGCCTGGACGCCCACCAAAACTCAAGGCACCTGGGCAATATCCAGCGTCACCACCTGGTAAGTCTCATGTCTGTCTGCCACCCGGGTTTGGTTGCTGTGGTGTCCACGTGTCTCAACTGCTCTCGTGCCTCATCAGGCATTGTATCGTTTTCCTGCTACTCTGCTATTTCAATGTTCCGTTGCATTCTTCTTAGCACAGTTCGCTTACTCTCGTGCCACATGCAGGCGAGAACGTAGGCATCATTTCGAGCGCAATTGCGTCGGCAGAGAAAAGCCCTCGACCGAAAGGTCAGGAGAGCGTCAGTCTGCTGCACCAGCGGCCATACACAATCGCCAGGAACACGCCAAGCGCGCCAACTCAGTTTACCTTCACCTTCGACTCGCAAAATTCCGTCTCGTGGCCGGGGTCTGACTCCGCTCCTGCCGACTTCCCGGGCTATCACCATACACTTCCCCGCAACATGGTTGGCGATCATCGCGAAGCATTCACCAACCGCAGTGCGCGAGGGGTACCGGCAGCTGGCAGTGGTACCCCCATCAACGGCCAAGGGACATCCAACCAGGGTGCAGCAGGTGTCCCAGTTGGAGCCTCACCTAATTGTACTCCCAAGAAGACCAAGAAGCGCGGCAACTCTCTTTTGCTAGCTGCACGCCGACGAAAGCAGCAGACAGAAGACCAGAACGATCAGCACCCGCCAAAACCAGAGGATATTTGGATATGTGAGTTCTGTGAGTATGAAAGCATATTTGGCCAAGCACCCACGGCTCTTATTCGGCAATACGAAATCAAGGCCCGAAAACGGCGCAGAGAAGAGGCGGAGCGGCGAAGGCTGCTGGAGAAGGCAAAGATGAAGTCTCGTAAAGGGAAGAAGGCGCCAAAGGCACCAGCCAAAAACAACACCAGCACACCAGATCATGCAACAGAGCCATTATCTTCTGGCCACCCAGCACCCCAAATACATCAAAACGGCACCGCAGATGTGCAGGGCGGGGAATACGACAATGCGCACTACGAGGACGACGTAGCAGATGACGACCTGCCACCTCTTGAAAACTTCACGCGTGCTCCGAACTCGTATCGTCACTCCGAGCACTTGCCGAGAGATGATGACGGAGGACGACCGAGCTTGCTGCCACGATCGGTCCATTCGTCTGCATAGGCTGGGTGAGCCATGCCTCTGCACTTGACGAGATGGAACCGCGGCGGCTGTGGATGGGTGTATGGGTAGATGTGGTCGCGTTAGAGGACTTGCCCCAAGCCTGGCCCTCCCGAATTGTCATGTTGCAGCCTTTCATGGAGAATGATGTATGAGCCAACGAGCCCGGGCTCTTCTGGATAATGGGGTCGCCCGGATGATCCGGATTGCGCTCTTCGCCGGGGTTGACATGCACAGTTGCAAGATGCTGTCGGCTTTGGACAACGCTGGTGATGAGCCTCAAGACTCGGAGGAACTCTGCCTCGCAGTTTGCAGAGGGAACATCTCCTTTATTGTATGGACAGGATAGGACCACGATAGTTGATACCACTACTCAATGCCATAACTCGTATCATTAGAGCATCCGACCTACAGAATGTGTAGTATTGAGACAACGTGATGGGGTTGCCTGATGCTTACAATGGCTGTAGTAACCACTCGCCACCCACTCTGACGCAACCCTATTTCATCATCTCTTCTGTAGACAGACGCGACAAGCACTTGTCTTGCGCTCCCGCGGGCATAACTCCGTAGCGTCCGACCGCGCCGCGTACAGAGTCTCCCTGTGCCACCGCCACGCTAGTAGCAACGTGGACCGTACTTGCCAAGTGGTTCTCTAAGCCAAGTAAGTATTACTCGGGACAACCGGGACATGCAGGCCTCATCCACGCCTTTGCCCAGCTCAGCGCGGCCCGCCCGCCGCGAGAGTCGAAAGGGCAGAACTAAATGACGTCACGCCGGCACCGAGGGGCCTCTTGTTCCCCGTCCCAGAGAGGGATTGGCCGGCCAGCGTACGAAGCTAGTCCTCAGCGTCGCCTAGCGTCAAAGTGTTTTAAAATTGCAAGCTCCAGTTGTACAGTCTGCTGAAGGCTGTGTAGTAAACCAAAAAAAATCAAGCAGCATTGTGAAAAGCGGTACGAACGCCGGTGTCGAGGTAAAGAATAGAGCAGAAGAAGGAATAACTACGCGACCCGAGAACGAAGTACGAAACTACAGATATGGTTTCTGCAAAGCCGACGGAGGGGCTTAGGGAATATATTCACTAGTTCGTAAAGGTATTTCGACTGAATAGGTCAAGAAGACCCAGCTTCGGCTGCATCTGTACAATGCCTACCCTGCCTTTAGGTAAGAACTGCATTATCGAGCAATCAAGAAGACACACGAGTCCAACCCAATCGCAAATAGAGCCCCTGACAGATCTTGCCCCCTGCAATCCATGCTCTGCGGAAAACACGACCCACGCGTGGACAAAGGCTTCTTTGCACTGTTGCGGAGTGCAGCCCGCACCGTGGGCCGGGCGTTGTCTCTGTGGCAGTTCACAACTATGATGTCGATGATGCAGAAACGCCAAGGGTGGCTTGGAGAGGAGAGGACCCGCACTCCCAAAACGTCTCGCTGGCCCCAGTCGCAGGCTGCAGTTTGGCCAGAGCTTGGAGATTATGCTGCTCCATCTCACGTCACTGGCCAGACCCGGCTCTCCTCGCCCTGTTTATTGATTCGCGCATCATCCCACCCAGAGCTGCTTCCACCCCTTCGCGCGCATCTCTTGTCAAGATCGGATCGGCAAGCAGAGAAGCGAGTCCAGCATGGAGTCGGGGCCTTTTGTGGTCCACCCGCGTTCCCCCTGACCGATCGCTCCACGTCGATTCTCTTTGTTTCAACCTCTGCACTCGAATTAGCTCGCGGCCCTGTCCCGTCAGGTCCCTTCCCACAGCTGCCGAGCTGTCCCGTCATTCTGTCGTGGGCGTCCTCTCGCCCATCTCCCTCCGCGCTTGACTCGGCACCAACTCTAAACAGCATACCTGTCCGCAAACACACGCACGAGTCCGTCTGTTCCATGCCGGTCTGCGCTGGAATAGCATTCTTAGCAGCTTCTCAGGTCCCTGATCGCCGCGCCAGCCGGGCGACACCTCTGCGTCAAGATGTTCACAGGCTCCCGGAGGCATCGCCCTCCGGCCAACGTAAGCCCCTTGATGCCGCGAAGCAAGGCGGGAGATACGGAGCTATATGCAGGTCCAGGAACACGAACCAGGTTGCTCCCTCGTAGCATGCGGTCCTGTCCATTCCTGTTCCTCCGGGTCGGTCGAGTCGGCCGTGGTCTAGTCGTGACGTCCGGCCGCAAACTAGCGAGCTTGAGCATCTCAACTAACCCATTCGGTCCGCGATGACGACGTGGAGTTCCTGGGCTCCCAACATCCTGCTCCCCCTTAGACGCCATTCCCATTTTGTCCCTCGACTAACATTGTGTCTTTTCCTTCTTCCTCCTGATAGCACCATAAACCAGCGCCGACGAATCCAAACGCTGCCACCGCCGCCTCCGCCGCCTTCATGGCTGCCAACAACCAGAATGCCAACAGGGCGCTGTCCTCGGCGGCAGCGGCCGCTGCTCTGCGCGCCAGGCCTCACACCCCGATCGACGTCGGCGCAGTCGAGACAAAACGTACGCAGCGCAGGAGCGCTTCCGTCTCGTCCTTTGGCAGCGCCGCACGGTCGAGCTCGGTCAACGCCCAGTCAAGACAAGGACGCGGTCTCGAGAGGAAGCAAAGCTCTGGCAGCATGACGGAGCGCACTTTTCGCACACCGAGCCCGTCGCCGCACCGGGCGGCTTCGCATGCGCCGGCGCAGGCGGAGCCTCCAGTGCCTCAGATTCCGGCGAATCACAGGAAAACCCAAAGTGTTGGGATGCAGACCTTCAAGACTGCCTCCCAGCGCATGAAGGCCGAGCCACCATCATACTATGGCTCCCCTCACGGTGATCCTGGCAATGTAAGGACTACGGACAAGGCAATGAGGTCGGCCCGAAGCCCACCACGAGAGAGCTTCGAGCCTCCTGCCCGGCCTGAGAGCCGGGCCTCCTCAATCAACTATTCGTACCCAACCACGTTCCGGCCACAATCGCCGCCAGCTTCACCGACATTCTATCGCGCCCCGATCCCGGAAGAGCCTCGAGTACCAGTGCCCATCTCCCCTCCACGGTCAAGCAGGACGTCAGCTGCCTCGTCTGTTGGGAGCAAACCAGAGCCTGCGTTGGTGTATGACCCAAATTCAAGGCGAATGGTTCCTGCGCCACAGCCGAGCAATATCGAGTATGATGTACGTGAAGCAGCCAACCGACAACCAAAAAAGAAAAAGCAGCAGGATCGAGGGCTGGAGGGAAGTGGCAGTCACCTGTCCAAGGGCACCATGGGTCGCACAAGAGGGACCGCTGTCGGTGGTGCGCCACACGAGGTCCGGCCCGCGGTACAACAGGAGCCACAACCCAAGCCTGTACCTGCTCAGCGACAACCTACGGAAGAGGTCGACGAAACAGAAGTACACGAAAGCTTCCATCAGCCGCGACAACGCCAGCTCCATGAATTGGGGCTATCGGGTACTACCTCTCAGGTCGCGCAACCAGTCTCGTCACCCCCCGAACGCCTTGCCAGCCCACCTCCTGTGCGAGCAGTGGGCAAGAAGCCGTCCATGGTCCGGGAGGAGCCCGAGGGAGAGGAAGACGTGCCGGAGATCATCACCCCTCTTTCCAGGAAAGTCATTAACGCCGTGGAAGCTGCGCCAGTGGCCACTGCTGTTGCGGCTGCACCAACCAGTCAGGCTACTGGGGATGGGGTACATCATTATCCTGTAGAGGAGGCACACGCTATCAGCTCCGACGAGTATATTTCCCCAGTATCTGCTACACCGCCGCAACCCGTTACCACACCTGAAAATAAGACTGTAACGCAGCTTTCTCGGGAATCAAAGTCGACTCGGCGGGCGGATTCCATCAGTCCCGACAGGCGTGCACGATTCGGCCCGAGTGTCTCTGAGCAACTCAGCGTGCGACATCACCCACTCCCTCGATCAGCGTCGCCCATCAAGTCTGCTATGAAGCGCAGCGGCACTCCATCGAGAGACGTCTCGCCCTCTGAGAACGGTTCAGATGGCCACAGAGGCAACGTACCGATACTGCAGGACCCGGTAGCAGCCCGCAAGAAGGCCGCTCGTGTTAGCTTCGACGAGCGTAGCAATGTCATCATGGGAGAATCGGCTGGCGGTGCAGATTCGCCGGCTTCCTCCAGCCCACAGAACTCCAAGCGACCGTGGTACAGCGCTATCGGCCGAAGTAAGAAGAGGGACATGAGCTTGGAAGACGATGAAGTCATGAAGCCCAGGCCCGCACTGCCAAGCTTTGGCAGTGTCCGCGAGAAGAAAGCTCGCGATTTGGAGGAACGCCCACTCGTCCGACCTGGTGATGCGGCCCGACCCGCTGCTGAACAGGCACAGCGCGCAGAACACCTTGACAGTCCAGAAGTACCAACATATCGCACTGCCGATGAGCAAGCGCAGCTCGATGCCTCCAGTGATATGGTTATCGGCTCACTCCTTGCCCGAGACCACGAATCACGAAACGAAGCGAACACTTCACGGTTCCGTGAGCCACTGCCACCAGTGGTAACGTCAATCGGAGAGAACGGATACCACATGGACACAACGACAGATGAGAGCGACAATGACCTTTTGAATCAAAGTGATATTGTGTTGGGCGATGATACTGTTCAAACTACACAAATGTCACAGCATGAGGAGCCAGTTGCGAAGCCTCACACTACACCTGTCGACAGTACAGAGCTGCGATCATCGGCTCAGCCAGAGTCGGGTGCGAGTGCGGCAGCTCAACCTGTACCTGCCATTGCAGTCATCCTGCCGAGCCCGCCTGCTCACGAGACCGCACCAAAGTCATCGCAAGGCCAGCAGGCACAGTACTTCGATGTTCCTGGTGGCTTTCCGGATGAGGATTCGGAGAGTGCGGTGAACGCAGTGTCAGAGACTGCAGGGTCCACCACAGCCATCTTCGAGCCCGAGGCTGCGATCCAACCCGTCCAGCCAGCCACACTTCCGCAGACAACAATCGTGACCACCGGCCCTCCTGTCCAAGCGCAGCAAGAATCAGACAACAGCTCCGACGAAAGTGTGTACAGTGATGCATATGAAGATATATCCGACATGGAAGGTGGCTTCATGTCCATTGATGCGGTCGTCGAGAGCCCTATCACCAAGACTTCGCCCACCTTCCCGTCGCACCCCCCTGCGAGTCCGCTTGCGAAGGTGCACACCGTCGATCAAGCAGAGAGTTTTGAGTCGGAAGAAAGGGGCGTTGCCGTCCCGTCACCTCAAATCGTTAAAAAATCAGAAACCGGCGAGGACTGGTCCAAGGCCGAAAGCTTCTGGCGAAGCCTGACAGCCGAGAAGCGGCAACAACTGGCGCGCGAGGTGCTCGAAGATGAAGGGGCTGAAGCGGATCGCGAGGAGATTGCCACTCCTGTTCGTCGCAACAGCTCACGCAGAAAGTCCGCCGAGAAACGCGCTCTCGCAGAGGCGGCAGCACAGTCCGTATCTACGAAGGGCTCGCAGCGGAACCCTGAGAGAATGTACATGGTGCAGCCCGGCTCAAAGGCCAACCACGAGGTACCATCGTCACCTGAGAACGCACACATGCGTAAGTCTTTACGTGGACCTCAAGCCTCCAAGCCGAGTACCAATGGCCCGCCAGTGGCTGCGCGGGGATCCCTGCGCAAATCTATGAGAGGCGCACCGGAGCCTCGGGCGCAAGCACCAGCACCAGCCGTGCTGTCTCGTCAGTCGAGCGACAGGCCATCGACCTCATCAGGAAGAATTGGCAATCAATCGTCGAACTCGCAAACTCAGTCCGGGACAGGTTTGGTGGACACGAAGGCTGCGAGTGCCGCACTGGCAAAGCAGATGATGCCCAAGCTCAATCGAAGGGGCTCCGATGCCAGCGACAGTAGCTTCCAGCGGTCTCGTCGGCCTGCATCCAGCGCAGGATTCGGCTTCCGCAGTTCTATGCGACAAGCGCCACCTGCGCGGAATGCGGCATCTCCTCCGCCTCGAGAATCCACAAAGGGCTCTGGCCGATGGAGTCTTCGTTCACTGTCTCCGCCTGCCACATTCCGACGCAACTCGTCAAGTTTCAGTGCCACGTCTTCTCAGCAGAATGGTGCCATGCGCCAGTCCCTGCGTAACAACATTGATACAAAAGAACCCAAGCGAAACTCCCTTAATTTATCCTTCGGCCGGAACGCCAAGCCGGCTTCCCAGACCAAATCTGCTCGAGGCAGTAGATTCGCTGGCTCAAGCGACGAGGAGGAGGAGGCGCGCCCAGCGTACAACAGCCGCTTCAACGACTCTAGCGATGAGGACGAACGGCCAGGCTCTTCGTCACAGGGCAGTGCGCTGTCGCGAGGCAGTCTTCGGGCCAAGGCTCCTAATTCGAGCTCTTTCCGGAAGACTACGCCTGTGCCCGAAGAGCCAGAGGACTCGGAAGATCTGCCCGACAGTGACGACGATGCCCCAGCTCGCACACGAGGTGCTGCCCCGCCAGCACTACCTGCCATCGCTCAACGTCCTGGGGTTTTGTCAAGGACGACATCGGACAACATCGGGACGAACGCGCTCCGTAGGTCTGGCTCTGGCCGTGATGCCATGATGACAACGACAATCACCTCGAACAGCCCGAGTTCGCCCAGACAGCGACGAGGCTCATTCATGGGCAGCATCCTGCGGCGCAACAAGCGAGGCGATCAAGCTGGCAAGATTCAGCGTCCGGAGTTCACCGAGAGCGCAGCCCGCCGAGACACACCTCTGGAGCGCGATGCCGACGCGCTCAAGGAGATCCGTGCCGACCAGCGACCGTCGAGCCCTCGCACGCAGAGGAAGCTATTTGGTCGCAAGCGCGACGAGAACTGGTCTGTGCCGGAGGCAGACGAGGGCGTGGCGAACGCCAAGGCAGGCGAACCTGACTTCACAGCGAGCCCAGTGCAGCAGCGGCCCATGTCATCCAGTGGCAAGCTCGTCAAGAATCCCAGTCTGCACCAGCGACCGAACTTGGCCGGCCGGCGGAGTACTAGCCTTGGCTTACCAGCTGCCGAGATCAATGGCAACGGAGTCCAGCGCTTGGGCTACGGCGTTATTGATCAGGAGAGCATCGTGGCCGTCAGCGAAGCTGGCGGGCCGCGGAAGAAGAAATTCGGCACGCTGCGGCGGATGTTTGGGTTGTCTGGCTAGGAGGCGCTCGAAACCCACAAGCCGTACGCCATGTGGGACTTGTCCACCATGCCAAGTTCGGCATCCAGCGATTCAGCTTGGACATCAGAGACCTCTTCCATGTTGGGTTTTGGGTTCAGTTGTTTTGGACATCCATGACTCGGCTCCTTTTCGACATCATTCACTGATCATCATCTAATGTCTTATTTCCTCCTTCCTCCCGAGCATGAGGCATCGGGGCCAATTCCACTACTCAGATCATCATCATCATCACTACCGCGGTCGTCGTCAACAGACCGGGGGGTTTTCCCTAGATATCAATTCATCACCAAAAAGGCTTATGGCGCTGTTTGTTTGGTCATTCTTTCTTCCTGTAACACTTCAAAAGGATAATCACATGAATGGATACCCACCGCTCAGGGTTTGTTCTCGCTCGTTAGAACAGGCCACGGGTCAGACTTTATTTACTCTCTACGCTATTTCGGTATACACGAAGTGAATAGTAATCTATAATTATCATTACAATCATAGCTGATGCCTGCCCTTGTTGTCGACGGCCACTGTTGGTGATCTGGCCGGCATGGGAAGCTGTCTCGGCTGGGTCGAGGTGAAACGGGTCTTGGCTTGAGAGCCTGCTCGCCACTATCGAAGCCCAGTCTGCAGACCCAGTCTGGGCCAGCAGCCCTGCCGCTGCACCATGGACGATCGCTGCAGAGTCAGCAACGCGGGCTGTGGCCAGCGTCCACGGGTGTCTGGATTGTCGAATCACGAGTGGGTGATGGCAGGCATGGGGCCATCCTCAGGCGGTGGACGAGGTGCCGGCATCGGCGACGGGCCAGCCCTGGCAACGGGGAACGGGGACCCTGACTGGCGGCGAATCCTGCTGGATGGAGCCAGGGGGGCCTGTCGAGAGCTCTGTTCAAGGGTGCTCTCCCCGCTTTGCCTCAATGCACAAAGTTTGGTGAGCTCGGAGCACCATTGCCATCACAGCAACACGGTGGGCGACCCTGTTCCGTACGGAGGCGATTCCCGAGAAGAAGAAGCACTACCATCTATGATGAGGGGTGGTTTCCCCATGCTTGGGGTTTCCTTGCCTCAACGCCTTTCAATGAATAGAGCTGCTGCCCCGCTGCTCTTCTCCATCTCCTCGCCCCAGGAACAACAGATTTACGTGCCTTACGTCATATCTCCGCTTCACCAGCAAGCAGCTGCTCTGGGCATCCCGTTCGCGACTCGAGGCATCACTCCCCCCCCCCCCCCCCCCCCTCCACCCGATCGGCAGCAGAGGACCCTTGTTTCAGGGCCTTGATCGAATTATCGATCGAATTGAGTCTGCCATAAGCGGGCCTCGCCGCTGGAAAGGGGAGTGAGTGGCAGGCGGCACAGGCGAGTAGCACGGCCAACGGCCACCACGAGCTCTTTCCCACGCCTTTCTGCTGTTTCGTCATATTACCCACAATCTCAAGAGCGTGGGAGAAGGACCACGGCAAATCGATTCTTCCTCTTGCCCGCCACTCCCCCCGCTCGTGGAAGCTCTTTCCCAAGCAATTGGCCCTCCTCTTTGCATCCAGGACCTCCTTTCATTCTTGCATCTTAAACTTTTTGGTTGGCAACCACTCCAGGTCCGACCTCGCCGTGTCTCTCCTTTCCCGACCATCACCCACTAGCCACACCGCACATACGGCCCTCACAGACCTCACAGCAATGCTGTCAAGAGCACTCGCCCGGAGCTCCTCACGAGCGCTGAGGACCGCCTCGGTGGCGCCACGCGCCGGCTCTGCCGCCTTCCTGCACACGACCCGGCCCTTCGCCGAGCCTCCCAAACACGGCTCGCCCGTGCCTGGCGGCTTCGCCCGTACCGATGACAACATCACCGTCGAGTACCCCGAGGAGGGCGAGCTCCCTTCGTCGGTGCCCATCCAGGGCCGCGGTGGCCTGCACATGAAGCGCACACTCGCCTCGTTTTCGCTCGAGGGCAAGGTCGGCGTCGTCACGGGCGGCGCCCGCGGCCTGGGCCTCGTCATGGGCCAGGGCATGGTCATCAGCGGCGCGAACCTCGCCATCGTCGACATGAACAAGGAGGAGGCCGAGAAGCAGGCCGCCGAGCTCGTCGAGGTGTTCCGCCGCGAGAACCCGGGCGCCGCGCGCGTCCCCAAGGTCACCGCCCACTATGCCGACGTCGCCGACGAGGCCTCGGTCCGCAGCTGCCTCGACGACGTCATCCAGCAGCACGGCAAGATCGACAACCTCGTCACCAGCGCCGGCTTCACCGAGAACTTCCAGGCCATCGACTACCCTATCGACCGCATGCGCAAGCTCTGGAACGTCAACGTCGACGGCACGTACCTCTTCGCCACCATGATCGCCAAGCACCTCATGGAGCGCAAGGCCTCAGGCAGCATGGTCTTCATCGGTAGCATGTCTGGTGCCATTGTCAACGTGCCCCAGCCTCAGACGTGAGATGCTCCCCTTCCCCTCAAAGCCGGACATCACAAGGGTGTTACGTTGTAAAAGCAGAATCGTGTTGACTAACTCTGATTCTACGAACCCAGCCCTTACAACGCCGCCAAGGCTGCCGTGCGGCACATGGCCGCCTCTCTGGCCGTCGAGTGGGCTCATGCTGGCATCCGCGTCAACTGCATCTCGCCCGGCTACATGCTGACAGCTCTGTGAGTTTTTTGCTCCTGCCAGTTTTTACTACCTTCCGTGGCCACCCCCGTAAAAAAGTCCTACTGTCCCTAACGAATGCCTCTTTCTCGCCACAAAACAGGACCGAGAAGATCCTCGATGACAACCCGGAGCTCAAGCGCCAGTGGACCTCGCTCATCCCCCAGGGCAAGATGGGTGTCCCCGTCGACCTCATGGGCCCCGTGGCTTTCCTGCTGTCCGACGCCTCGTCGTACGTGACCGGCGCGGACCTGCGCGTTGACGGCGGCTACACCGTCACGTAAATCGATCTCACCACGGCGATGGAGAGAGAGATAAGAAAGACCAAGACTGGAAAAGTAGAGTATGAGTTGTAGACTGCCGAGTTTTCAAGGCGTACTGGAAGATTGAGAAAGTCAGTTTGCAATGATAATGAAATCCAGACTGCCACGATACGTGGCAGAGAGAAATTATGCCGGCTCGAGATCGTCGCGTGGGCGAAAAAGTGGTTTCGATAGACATGCGATGAGCAGCGAATTTGACGTTCAGCAGTGCATCACAGCAGTGTTGGGGCACGCCGTAAAGCACTGCAAAGTAGGTGTCCATGGAGAATGATGAGTGACCAACAAACACCAAGGAAGATCCTTTGTGGCATGACCTGAGAGCAGAGGGACAATAAGCAGGGCATCGTTTCTGCGATCACGTTTCGGCGTCAGCACATGTGTGATACAATGAGCATGTGGATGCTCTGGCGGCCGGCTTTCGATATTGCCGAGCTCTCGAAAGGGAGCCGGATGATCACTCGGATTACATGCGAGCGAGGCGGATGGATACTCCAGACCTCTCTTGTACTGGTTTGTGCTACATGGATGTATCTTCACGACGAGGTTGTATCTACATTACGTGTGACGAGGACCTGGCACTGTGTTAGCTCTAACAAGCCTGCGCCTCTACAAGGTCCTCAGTGCCGCATGGGTAGTTGGCAGTATCTAAACAACATCCGGTGCTATGACTTTTTGCCTTTCGGGATTGATGGATGTGTGATTGAAAGACTCAGATGGCAACCATGTCTCGGCCTTGGCACTCGGATGATGCCAAGCGGACAGCGGAGGCCCCTGAGCGATGCGACTGGATGAAGGTCAATGCCGATTTCCCGAAATATGGTTGCAAGGACGGACGTACTACAGTGCGATAGCTCAGATCTCCATTTGTGGATGTCATCACTGGGAGCACGGCTGGATCATTGTTGACCGGTCGACGCCTGTGGCCAGGGCCCGGTCAAGTTTTGCGTGCAAAGGCTCTCGTTTCGCGTGGGACCACGTCAGAAATTAGCGTTTGCGTGGTTCTGACGGAGGCGAAAGCACTCATGGCCAGGTATTCACGTTGTGGCTAGCTTCCCTTTCCAGAGCCGCACCCCGGTTGACCTGCTTATCTTGTAGAACCACGAGAAGTTCAACGTGGCCAGTACCACGGTGCAAATCAGACACCAGACAATGACCCAGTAGGGAATGGGGCGGACCATGAGTGTCTGGTCCTCCACCATGGCGGCCTGCGAGGCTGAGAAGGTCCTCGTTTTCGGAAGACCCGACACGCTCTGGAGCTGCCATAGCTTGACAAAGTCTCGAGAGATGGCAAATGATGCATACGTTCCGTAGACAATCCGAAAGAGGAAGAAGAGCACAATCCATGATGCCGAGTTGAGGTGCGCCATATAACTGTGGCCAAGGACCTTGCTCATGCGGTAAACATTGTGAGGTATGTTGGTGACCTCGAAGGCGAGAAAGCAGGGCAGATGGTGAGCGAGGAATGGCCGCTGTGTCCAATGTCAGTCGTTGACAATGGAGCCCCATCCTGCATACAGTAGCCACGACTTACATAGATTGACATCATGCATGTCGAGACCAGAATATGATGGGCCACATTGCCGACGCCCTCGTTTGCAAAGTTCTGAAGCAGCACTCCCAGATGCCAGAGGTAGAAGCCCACGGAGAAGCCGCCGAGCCTCTCGACAGCCATGTCGCGGCGGAACATGCGGTCGAGCAGCTCGGTCCTGCCCGCTCGGCCGCCGGCACCGGAGACGACGAGGTAGGTGGCATAGACGCCGATGATGAAGCCCTTGAGGAGGTTGGTGGTCCGCATCCTCCACTCCTTCCTGGTAGCAGGCGAGAAGCCGTCCCAGCGCTTGCTGCCGAGAACCAGGCGCGAGGCTAGCTCGGCGAGGTGGTTGTACGTGGCATAGAAGAGGATGACGGTCCAGAGCACGGTGTCGATGCTGGCCGGGAGGAGCGGCATGCCGGTCGAGTCGGCAAGAGCCTGGACCGTGGCCGAGGAGCCCAGCCACGATGTCAAGGCCATCTTGACGGCGTCCAGCAGCTGCGTCGTGGAGTGCCGCGGGCGGTCTGCTGGGCGAGAAAGAGCACCACGAGGATAAGACGAGCCAGAGGAAAGGAAGCAGAGCCGGGACAGGCACACGGCGCCGGGAGCCGCAAGGCGTCCGGCCAGGGTCCAGCTTGCTTTATATTGACGGGCCCGTGGCTGTTGTGGGCCGCGACTTATCCAAGACGCAGACCCCTGCGAGCCCTGGAGGAGCGGCAGGGGTCCGGGCAGGCATTCCACTGCACGACGCCGGGGGCAAGGCAGACTCGCCTCGTCCCGCCTGGTCCGCAAGGCTGCAAGGCAGGCTCTCCCTACGGCACGGATGTTGCCGCACTTGCCACAGCTGCCAAGTGCCAGTGCGCGCACAGGACGTGGCCTGGTTCAGTTGCCTCGCGCCTGCCCTGGATGCACAACTCCTCTGGGACGGAGGCAATCCCAGCATGCATACCTTAAGGGACTAATCAGGGTGTGCGTGGGAATTCTCATTTGGAGACCTGGTCAACGTCTCGTGCTTCTACTCTGTAGCAACAACCCTTGCCATCCCAAACCCTAAATGCCCTCCCTGCCCGCACCCATGCTCCTCATGTCGATACCGCCGCGCTTGTCGATGCTGTCGTGGCACCCGTCGATGCTGCCGCGGCCATCTCCTGGTGCCACATGTTGAGCCCCGTCGTCAGCGCCATGAGGTCGAACCGCTCGCCCAGCTCACCCGCCAGCGCGCTGCCCCGGAATCGGAACTTGAAGGCCTTGGTCATGCTCCAGCTCGGGTTGTGCGCCCACACGGCCACAACCTCCTTGCCGTCGCTCGTCGTCCCGTCGTCCCGCGCGTGCCGCTCTCCTCCGGGCCCGCGGAACGCCTCGCTAGACAGTCTCACCAGCTTCCACCCTCGCTGCCACCTGCTGCCCAGCTCCCGCACCTCGTCCCCCCTCGTGGTCCGCCACTCAAAGTCCTCTCGCCGCAGCTGCCCGTTGGGCCCGCTCGGGACCTCGATACTGAAAGTGTACACCAAGTGCGACCAGCTCGTCGATGTCGATATCGTTTCTTTGACGTGCTCGGCAGAGCCCGAGCCTGGCAGCGGCGGTAGCGAGATGTCGTACTTTCTCCCCCACATTGACGCTCGCGTAACGCCCGTGAGCATCTGACCATTATCACTGCTGGGGCCGTCAAAGATGGTGAGCTCGGGATGCTTGCGCGACCACCCAGACCCGGTCTTGACGGCAAACAAGGGCATGTCGCGATGCTCGCCAAGGTGGAATGTCCGGCTCAGCTTGCTCGGCCAGTACGCGTTGACGGCGGCCGGGATCCTGCCAGGCTTGCGAGGCAGCTCTTCGATAGACGACGCGGTTGAAGATCGTCTCTCAGCCTTGTCTTCAGTAAAGTCGTATGGAGGCGCGTCGGCTTTGTCGCCAGTATTGCCCGTGTAAGCTGGGAGGCTCTCGTCTTCGATGGGCCTGCTGACCTCCTGCGGCCGTTCCTTCTTGAGAAGTCCCATCCTGGCTTGAAGATGATGATGTGGATAGTGGAGTTGCGAATCGATACGGTGTGGTTTGGCCAGAGCAGCCGTCAGAGAAACACGGGTCGTACCCGAAGGCCAATCCTGTATATATATATCTTGAACAAATAGGCAACATTACTCTAAGCATCAATTCGATGCCTGATGCCCTCAGCACGATTACACCCTCGCCAAGCAACCCACACTGGTCCCCGAGCCCCACTCGAAGACGTCATTCTACTACAGTCCACAGGGCTGAGCTCCCCCGGGCACCTTTTTGTCTCCATTTCGGGGCCGGGCTTATTCAGACAACAGTCAAAGTACCTTCAATTACTGCATCTAGCCTAGCAACTCGTGTGTAAGGCCGGTCGGTAAGGGGCGAAGCGTGGTTGCACATGACCGTCTTGCCTGGATCAGGGGCGATTCTGCGCACTGCACTCGACAACGGCCACGGCCAGGCCAGGCCTCGCCAGCCAGCCCCCTGGTCAGCCTCAGCCACGCTCTTCGGCATCGCCTATTCCCACACGACTCTAGAACCCCACAATCACACCACCCTGCTGAAGGCCAACCAACGACATCTCATCGCCATCCACGACCTGTTTCGACATCAAAGATCAAATTCAAAGAGGTGAAAACTTTTAGAAACCCAACTGGCACCAGCTTAAAAGGGGACTGGACCCTAACGCGGAGTCGCGCATACCGCAAGAAGTCATGGATCACAGTGATGTATCTCGGCGAATGTCATTCTTTCCAGTATCCTCTCTCATCCGCGCTTCTCACTTTATATAACACAACAACCAGCAGCGTAAAGGCAGAGCAAAAAGGGGAAACAAAGTAAACTCTATGCTCCAAACACCGAAGGAAGCCCTGGTATAATAGCCAAAGAAAAACCAAAAAACCAAAAGTGCGTTGTGTGATACCATTACCAGAGGCATGGGCGAATTACCCCCCCTCCTATACCTCTCACCCTGCGCCGTTGTCGGATTCGTTACAAACATACATTCGACGTGTCGTCGTGTTGTCACAAGCTGCCGTCATGAAAGGCGACATGCCCAATGTGCGTTCTCCCTCTCTCTCATTGCGTCGCATCATTCACGCCCTCGCTGCCAACTCCCCGGTTGTCTCCATGTCTCATAAACCTTCATCGTCTCACTTCTCGGCATGGCCAGTGTTGAGGAGCATCTCGAGAACAATCTGCTGCCCCGCGACCTCCGGGTGCGCCATGCAGATCTTGACCGTGCCCTTGGAGTCGGTGCCCGTCTCCATCAGGTGCGGCGGCTGCCCGAGCCCCGGCGGGTGGCTGTAGAAGCCTCCCGTGGGGCCGCGGACGCCGTAGTCGAGCACCCTGACGTCGCGGCCCGCGATAATCTGGCGCAGGCGGCCATTCTCGGCGTTCCGCACCTCAACGTAGTCCTCGTTGAACAGCAGCAGGTACTGCCCGTACATGGTCGCACCTTTTGCCTTCTTCTGCTTGCCCGAATACTCCATGATAACGCTGCGGCTCACGTCGCCGTGCTTGTCGATGTAGACGGCGCAGTCCTCGTAGGCGAGGATGAACTCCTGGTCGTTAAGGCGGAACATGCCGAGCGGCTTCTGCTCCTTGATACGATTGGCAATGTTGGCAATCGCTGGCTGCTTGGTGTCTGGGATTGACATGGGCACCTTCTTGTCCAGTGTCATCAGCTCGAAACCCTTGGCCGTCGCAATGGCGATGTATGACTGGAATATGTTGAGCCCGAAGCAATCAACGGGTAGGTAGAACTCGTCGTAGTCCCGGAAGCTGTCAGTCGAGCCGCCGCTCTTACGGCTGCTGCTGAAGATCCGAGACTTCTTCTCAGACGACTTCTGGAAGACGGGCTCCAAGACCTTGAATGTGCTGTGCAAACTCTCCTTGCGCTTGTAGAAGACCAGCATTCGCTCCTTCATACGCGCAGTCGCGAAGAATGAGACATCCTTGGCGAGCCTCAACGGTGATCGGCGGTGACTGTCATTTGCAGGAGCTGGGAAATTTGAAGGTGGTGCAATAACGTCGAGAGGGTAGGAGATCAGGTTTCTCTCCGACAGGACCAGGACGACAGAGAACTCTTCCAGCACGGCAATCTGTGAGACGCGGGCGGCGGCCACAGTCTATTCTGCGAGTTAGCGCATGATGCTATATCAGTTCCACAATATGACGGTCAAACTCACCTTGATCCAGTTGCGCTGGTCGCTAGCTTCGGACACACAGACGCCAACGTCAGTACCCACTGCGACCATGCTCTTACCAAAGGCAGAGAAGCCGGTCGCGCAATTCACACTCGCTCGGGAGATTGGCGCCGGGCCACGACCAGGCCCAAAAGTCCTTTCCAGCTCCCGAATAGCTCTGTCAAGAGGAGTACCCCGGATGTGTACTCCGCCGACGTACTTGCCGACAGCAGACACCGCATCATAAGCAAACGCGCTATCTGCCATGACTCTGAGCCGGAACGGCTCCGCATTCTGAGCATGAAGTGCCTTAGCATGACGGGTCTTCGCCTCAATGATACGATCGCACCAGTCTTGTCTCGACTGCGCCGTGGTGGCAAAGAGCGTATAGACTTCGTGTCCTAGATGCTTTATGCGGAAAGGATAGAGGATCTTGCCGTCAATCTCCGCCGAGTTCGTGGCAGCAAGGCGATTGACCGACGCTGAGCCAATGGAAGAACTAGTAGCCGTGTGCTCAAGACCAGGTCGATCTCCGTTAGACGTGACCTTGTTGAGACGATTGACATCCGCCGTGGGTCCTGTTCGCGTGAGTGGCGCTGCAATTCCCTTCTGTTTGGATATTGGGTCATCTTGGCTACTCTCAAGGAACAGGAGCGGCATTGGGATAGGCTACAGAGATAAGTCAGTATGTGCGATGTTTTTTTGCACGGATGAAGGTGCTTACCTCTCTTGAGACGTCGTATTTCTTGTCTTGCCTACCGCCCACGATGAGCTTCGCAAGGATGAGGTAGTGATCGAATAGGAGTGCGTGTGTGTCGACCCAGCGGACGCCCTTCGAGCCAAGCCTCTGCAAGTCACCCTCCAGGATCAATTCACGACCCAGGTGGTCTAGGTTCAGATCTGCGTGGAAGCCAGGCCGGAGCACCAGCATCTGGTTGAGCTCAACCATGGTAACCTTCTTCTGCATCTCATCGACCCTGGCATCCGCTTCAAGCGCGACATTCCGAACCTCATCAATTGCCTTGGCGAGGTTCGACTTCTCTTCGGTGTCCGTAATCATGTGCTTGTGGACTGTCTGCATGAGCAGGATGTATCGCTGCAGTCGTGTAATTGGAGACTTTAGAAAGGTACTCCAGTCGAGTCTTGCCGACAGCGGGTTGTTCTGGTTCCGATCCAGGTATTGCTTGAACAAAAAGTTCCTCTCCGACTCCTTCCTGACCAGATACTGCGCATTCGGATAGGCGGAGGCATACTCGATGTATACAGATCGGGCGGCACGGATCCATTCCCGGAAGATATCGCTGAAGCCGACGATCCAAGGCCCTTGCTCTTTCTGCCGGTACTTAAGCTGAGCGAGAAGATGGTCCTTGTTGATTTGCTGCACACTCTCGGCCCGTCCAAACACCGCACTGACAAACTTGTCGAGTCGATTTTCGGCCACGATTCGTGGTTGAGAGTGGACGAGTTGGTCCCGATACAGGATGCGCAGGACATCGAGCTGGCCCATGTACGTCTCCTCGCTGGTCACGATCTCATGCAGGATGTTCTGCCTTTCAATCTCCTTCTTCGGCTTGTCCTCCAAATCAGCGTGCTTCAAGCCGTAGAAGGTAAACCAGTCAATGGGCTTAGGACCACCTGCCATGACCTCATCGAGATTGGCCTTCTTCAATGTCCTTGTGCAGTGGTAGGAATAGCACCTGGGGGAGACCTCATGACTCGCAATCTCGTTGTCAACCTCGTGTGCTTTTGGCGCGTAGCATCCATAGCCAGTAAGTTGCCAGAGGACACCCGAGATAGAGCCATGTCCAAACTTAAGCCACTCTTCCTCAGGCACGAGGATGCCGGCAGCCAACATTGTCTCTGCAACCTGCGCACTCAGGGCTTCCGCATCGGCAACGTTCATGGTCGGGACCTTAAGACAGAATAGTCGCACCAGGCCATCTTCGACTGTCTTTCGCTTCAGGTCAGGCTCCCCATCAGCCTGTTCTCGGATCCATTGCGCAACACTGCTCAACGCCCACGGCTCAAAGCAACGCTGAACGTCCACGTGAGTCAGCTTTTCGGGCTGGAATCTCTTCCGCTTGCCTGTGGGTAATGTAATATTGTCGTAGTTCAGAGATGGTGTCGTGTTTCCTGCCTCGTACACGTCGTATTGTCCACCCTGCTGCACAGCCAGACGCTGCTGTTCTCGCATGTGCCTAACACGAGAGTTGCGGTCTTCCGCTGCATCTGTTTTCGATCTTCCCGGAGGCTGGACTTGAGGCGTAACGCTGTGACTTGCGAGTGATATTGAGCGCTCAACTTGAAGCTGCTGCGCATTTTGACCGTAGAGGGCATCTGGCCCGTCGTAACCCTGCGACCCCCCGGAAAGCGAATAGCCATGCCGCTGTGACTGCCGTGCTGAAAGTAACGAATTGCTATCCGTCGCAAGAGGTATAGCTGGAAGCGGTCGATTCGAGAGTCCAGGATGATAGAACATGTCCGGATAGTCCTCTTTGTGGGGTGATTCACTGCCAGTTTGCCGCGAGAGGAATTGCTCATCATCTTCGTCGAAGCTCAGACGATGGGCCCTAGGAGGCTGCAAGCCACCAGTATTGCCGTAGTCGACATCGGCTTGTTCGAAAGCAGGATATCTGCTACTGTCATGACTCCTCTGAGAAGCGTGGGCCCTGCGGGGGGTCCCGAGTGTTGTGTTTTCGGGCGACGACGTGTCGAATTGAGGAGAACCCACATTATTATCGTAGTTGAGCCCGCCCGAAAAGCCGCCTCCTGCCAACCCCAGATCCATGCCTGCATAGTCGCTGTCGCTGCCCGGCTCCTCTGCATGGGTAGGCAACTGAGGCATGGATACCTCAGGTTGGCTGAAGTATGGGAATGAGATCGAACTGCTCACAGTGCTCAGTCGTCGGTCGTCTTCCTCGGCTTGCATCAGCGCCAAGGCCCCTCCAGCGCCCTCGGGGTCGCTATCGTCGTCGTCCAGGCCAGCCTTGCTCTGGGCATCCCCAAAACTATTCCGGTGAACCGTCGAGGCAACTGAAGAGTAACGATGGACGCCAGACGGGTCATCCTGATTTGTCAGAGTCGTTGCTGCTGAGTGGTAGCTGGAGGTTGAAGTAAGTCTCCTAAGATTTTGCAGGTCGCCAGCCGTGACAGCACCATTGCGCTGATCGAGCCCGCCAGGCCTGCCTCGATGCGACCCTGTGCCTCGCGACAGCTCAGCTTCGATATCCTGCATGATATCTTCTTGCGTGTACATCTCTTCTGAACCATATGTGCCATTTCGACCTTCGGTGCCCTGCTGATTATCGAGAGGCCTGCTCGGGAGAGGGGCGTTCGTCGGATGTCGCGCAAGCCCAGGTGAACCAAGTGAATGGCTAGACTGTGAATGCAGAGGAGAGGCATTCACACGGCTGTTGAAGGAAGCATGCTCGCTCGGATTGTACGCGGGGCCGACCGGTATTTGTGAGTATGCTGGGTACGGAGCATGGGGCGATGCTGGCGGTGGCGGCAGAGCCGGAGAAGGGGCGGCGGAGTTGTTCGAGTACCCGGTACTGGCATATTGTGAGTAGGACGAGTCGTACGAATGTGAAGACGGCGGGGGAACAGGACTAGAAGCGGCGGGGTAGTTGGTCGTCGTGTGGTCGAAACCTGTTTGATGAGCCGAAGGCGATTGTGTTGCGTTCGATTGCCAGTATGGAGATTGGCTGTAAGTGGGTGACGCAAGGGACTGCTGGGCATGGTTGTTACTGGAGTAGTTGTTGTACCCGGAATAAGTCTGAGTTCGTTGGGGCGAGCCTGGTGTCGCATACGCAGCTGGATTATAACTCGCCGCCGTAAAGTTAGTCGGAGGTGCGACTGGGCTGTATGGTGCGGACGAGGCGTTCGAGCTTGTGTGACCCCATCGACTGCTCGGCGCAGGATGGTATGGTAGGTTGGTCGACGGCGAACGAGCAAATGCCTGCGGGTTGTACGTGGATGGCGTGGGAGGGGTTTGGGCCGCGTACTGGCTTTGATAACCACCGCTCCCCTGCGCGGTCCGACTCCGATCATTTGACTGGGCGAGGAACAGTTCGTCCTGGCCACTGGAGGCATTGGTGTTGAGAGGCTGCTGGTACCCATGCTCAAAGCCCGTCGCATCGTCCCCGTTATTGAAGCTCGGTCGCCTCGCTGGAGCCACAGGTTGTCCCTGATTATGCTGATTGGGTGTCGGGTACTGAACGGGGGGCACGTGGCCATATCGCCGCTGGTCATCACCGCGGAATGACATATTGCTCCAGAAAGACGACCTTCTTGATGCCGTATGCGACCGTTGGTGAAGGCGACTACTCGTGGAGAGTTCAGCTGTTGACAGGGCTGTCCGGAGTTCGGTGGCCTGCACGAGGTTGGCAGGGCGCGGGCGGCGGCTGGTGCTTCCTACAAGACTACGATCGTTGTCGTGCGCGCGATCAATCAGTGCAAGCAACGACTTTCAAAGACGCAACCTGTGGCTTTGAATGTGACGTAGTTGAATAGCAGCGCGAAGGCGCTATGTCGGTGGGCGTTAGCTCGCAGTGGCGATATCTTGGTGGGATAGCAGCGTCTGATGCTTGATACTGCTGAGAGTGAGCGGCGGGTGCGCATGCGCGAAAGGCGTGTGTGGACGCTTCCTGCTGGCCTGATCGTGTTGTGCCTGGAGTTCGGTCGACAATCTAGTTGTCGTGATCGTGAGGAGGGCTGTGGAAGAATGCGACCAAGGCCCGCCGAGCCGGCTGTCAGACAAAGTCGCTGATGGTGGCAGGGTCTCAACGATGTGGACCAGCAAATTGGAAAGAGGCGGGGGTGAGGGGGTGCCGAAAGCTGTGGCCGTCAAGGACAGAAAGCCGCTAAGCTGGGATGCGCTGACTGAAACATTGATGCACGACACAAGCTGTGATAGATGCCACGCGACGTGGAGTGGTCCGAGAGCACGAGATGGTGCTGGGATGGCAGCGCTGCAAGTCCGACTCCAGCAGAATGGAGATATGGAGGAGAGGGTGGCAGGCGTCGTCGTTTCGGTGACCTAAATGCGAAGGACACGGGAGGTGTGGGGAGCGCGCGGCCGCTCACTCCTGGGTTCAACGGGCTGTGGCTGCGGCCAGACTTGGTGGCACTCACACATGTCATCAGTCAACTTCCCCCTTCACCCAGGCCGGGCCAAGGCACTCGAATCGTGCCGTCCGCAAGGCTCCGGCACCCGTCCTGGGGGCGATGCATAATCAAACATATCTCTGCATATAGTCTTCTCTGTGATCCGCAAGGGCAGCCAAGGTACAAAACTCGACTGGAAGACAGCGAACGATCATCGTGCTTGGGTCAGGGCTAGTTTGACTTGTGTGAGAGGCTCAACACGCTAGTAAGCATCCACACGTCAGAGCTGCCCACGGCTCTCGGAGCCAGATCCTCGCGACCTGGCATATCTGCTCTGATATCACGACTGCACATAGTATGCACATCGCAGCGTCGGTTATAGCAAGTGTCCACTGGAAGATAGATCCACGTTGTGCCGCAAATGAAGGTCTTCGGTTGCCGGGTTTTGTCTCACTCTCAACGCTTTGGTACATTGCCATTCCCGACAGTGGTCGGGCGCTGATGCTCAGACAATACCATATGGGGAGTTGTGGTTGGAAACGGCCCTGTTCTACTTTTGAAGCAGCATTAAACGTCGAATACAAGTTCCGGGGCACTCTGGGAATGCCTGCGTCTCTACACATTTGACTGTTGGTTGCAGAGCTATGCCAGACATTAGCGGGTGCTGTTTTGTTCGTTTGTCATTGTAAGAAAGCGTGCGACTGTACGGCTTGCCGCGGTGTGGACTTTGCGAACTCCAACATGTGATCTTGATAATCCACGCAGGCAGGCTGTCTGATCCGATCGGATTTCGAGGCTGGCTGGCTGCCTGGCCTGCGGGTCCTCCCGTGTGAACATCTACGAGCGTAGGCCTGCCAGCTTGTCGAGAGCGTGTGAACTTAAGGTGGTCTCGTATACGCCTGTCAGGTATTGGGAGGATTGCGACCTCGGGTCTTCATCATGGAGGATGCAATCTTACACCTGACGCATGAAATAGAAGCCTCTTTCCATATGTTTTATGGTTAACTCGACTCGTTACGCGGTTGTGGCTGTGGCTGGTTGTACTTTGTACTTAGTCCGGAACACGGTGTCGTCGTGCGATGACGCGGGGCACTGTCCGAATTACGTCAGCCCCAGCTCCTCAAGCTCCGAGCGGCGAGGGGATGCTCGGGGAGAGCTCGGCTCCAGCGGGTAGGCTACTGCAGAAGGGCTAGCTCTCTCGGGAGCTGCTCAATGGCGTAAGGAGCTCTTCAAGGTTAACTTACTCAGCAGAAGCGAGAGCGGCAGTTCTGACAAATGATGGCAGGCAACCCGCCCCTCCCGAGAGTGCTCGGCCAGTGATGGTGGGAGTGAGAGCAGAGCAGCACCGTTTGCCCCAGCGGCGACCTCGGGAGCGGACGAGGGGGTGGAGTGGCCGCTCTTCTACTGCTTTCCCCTCCCCCTCCCAGAGCTTCGGCTTTCCAGACTTTTGCAACTCTCCTCCAGCGTGAAGCATCAACACAAACAAACACAAATCAACAAAACCCACTTACAACACCGTCAAAATGGTCAAGGCTGGTATGTGCGATCCTTAATCCACCAGTTCCCGAGCTACCGGGCCACTGTATCGGCTGGCGTCACTGTGATTGGCCGTGTCGAGGCGTCATGGCTGCAGCCCACCACCCGGATGCGCACATTTGCGCTGGAATCGAGCACCGTGATGGCTACCTTGACGGCCAGGAGCCCTCATTGGGACCCTGAGCAAGCATCACTAGCCCGTCCATGCCATGTGGCACCCCTGCTTCCTGTCCGCGGCTCGTTGTCTTCAATTGTCTATCCCACGTGGAAATACTCCAGACTGACGGGCTGACACTGTCCGAATCTCTAGTCGCTGTTCTCCGTGGTGACTCCAAGGTCACCGGCACTGTCACTTTCGAGCAGGCCTCCGAGTCCGAGCCCACCACTGTCTCCTGGGACCTCCAGGGCCACGACCCCAACGCCAAACGTGGCTTCCACATCCACACCTTTGGTGACAACACCAACGGCTGCACTTCCGCCGGCCCTCACTGTACGTCCTAACTCCATGCGAGACATGGCTCTGGCCGTCTGTCGCAGATGCTGCGCACCTTCAGTTCAGATGTCGCTGACATCGTCACAGTCAACCCCCACGGCAAGACCCACGGCGACCGCGGCGACGAGAACCGTCACGTCGGTGATCTCGGCAACATCGAGACCGACTCCAATGGCAATGCCAAGGGCTCCGTCCAGGACAAGCTGATCAAGCTCATCGGCCCCGAGAGCATCGTCGGCGTAAGTCAACACGGCTATTCACTGATGGCCTGGCCACGGAGCTAACCATACCCAATAGCGTACTGTCGTTACCCACGCCGGCACCGACGACCTCGGCAAGGGCGACAACGAGGAGTCTGCCAAGACCGGCAACGCTGGTGCCCGTCCTGCTTGCGGTAAGTCGGAACATCGCTCAACAACTACTGTGTGAGTTTGCATGTGCTAATGTAAGACGAATAGGTGTCATCGGCATCTCCAACTAGACTGTACCAGATATGTCACGATGAGGTAGTCATATAGCTGCAATCTGGTGACTGAACTACAAGTCTGCCGAATCGGAGCTCAAATCCCAGGCATATAGTATCTTTATCGTAAAAAACAACAGTTGGGGCCCATGTAATTGAACTCTGGCCATGCCCAGGTGTCGTTGTTCGCATGTTCAAAGTCGAAATGAGTCTGCATATAATACCAGGCTTGTAACCTCACAGGTCCTTGCCTCGAAACTGCAGCTTCTATGCCACACACAACATGGTAGAATTTCAGATCCTTCCCGTGACTGCAATATCGGCGTAGAGAATGCCCTCTTGAGTCCGTTGGTGTGATGGCTTTGGTACCTTTAGACCTCGATTGTTGCGACCTCCGCTCAGTGTTGGCCACTCCTGGCTGGGGCTCGAGGGGCTCTGCCAGCTCCGATTTAGGCGCACATCGGACCCCTCAAGGGTTCCAGCCGAGCCAGCTTCGAGGTCCAGCCCTGGAGAGCTCGAGCTTACCCCTGCACCTTCCCCACTCTCCACTGATGAGGACACAGCTCAATTGACCACACCTCTCGACCTGCAGACACCTCACGACACACAAACATCGCCTCACCCCTCTCCATTTACTGCCTTGTGAACCACACACGAGAACAATCCGCGGCTTCTTTGCTGGACAGAAGCCCAGTCGACCCTCTCTCATTTGTATCAATTATCTGCTTTGCTCCTTTCCTCACACACAGCGGCACACGAGCTCATCCATATAGCTCGGTTGCCCCAGTTGTAGAGCTTGGTAGGTTCTCTTTCGTCGTCATATCCTTCCAATGTCCGCATGTCACATGTCCAACGCCGATGCTGGCAATGCTCCCGGCTCTTAGCATCACACAACCACCGTCGGCGTTGCAATGACATACGCAGGGCAAGTTCATCATGTCCACGGCCAGCTGTTGCCCCCCCCCCCCTCTTCCGACACGCAGCATTCAGGGTCCATCGTCGCCGAATTCACAGATGCCCCTTGTCTAAGGCTAGGTCGGATGTCCTGAATGTCAATTGGCATGACTCGAAAGCAGGCAGTCCCGTGCAACGACCATCTTCGATGGCCAGGAGCGAGCTGAGTTGTGTCAAGTGGTTTTGAGCACCAGAGGCAAGCAGCGGTCAGGACTTGCGATTCTGCCTCGGACCCCTGGCCGCCACTTAGGCACAATTTGATCTCTCCATAGCCTCACTTCCCACAATGTCTCAGAAGCAGCACTGGTCTTTGCACATTCTCTTTTCCTGCATCCGAAGACGAATTCATCTTACGCTTTCTCCGAAGCTCAGAGGACTGACAGTCTGTCATAGGCTTAGCGGCGTACTCATAACTTGTACTATTAGCATAACCTGTAACGCATCACAGGGTTTGCATCATGGCGGCCAAATCATTCATCGCCAACGTCAAGTCAGTGCTCAGTGGCGATACCCTCGTCCTGACCAGCACCAACAACCCAAACTTGGAGCGCATCCTCTCGCTAGCATACGTTAGCGCTCCTCGGCTGAACCGCGATGGGGACGAGCCTTTCGCGTTCCAGTCCCGCGACTTCCTGCGTACTCTGGTTGTCGGCAAGCCCGTCCAGGTCACAGTCTTGTACACCATTCCCACCTCAGGTCGCGAGTACGGTGTAGCTCAACTCAAGGACGGCACCCAGTTCCCCGATGAGCTCGTCAAGGCTGGTTGGCTCAAGGTCCGCGAGGATGCTGGCCGCAAGGAGGAGTCCGAGGAGAACCAGCAGCGCATCGAGAACCTCCGCGCAATTGAGGCGTCTGCGAGGTCAGAAAGCAAGGGTCTCTGGGCTGGTGTCGGTGGCATTATCGAGGTCCAGAACGAGCTCGGCGGCCAGACCTTCATCGACCAGTGGAAGGGGAAGTCCATCGACGCGGTTGTCGAGCGCGTGCTGAGCGGAGATAGACTTCTCACCCGCCTCAAGCTTTCGGACAAGAAGCACCTCCAGGTCATGACTCTTGTTGCCGGTATCCGTACCCCTGCGACTGAGAGAGTCACCCACCTTGGCCAGAAGCAGCCCGCGGAGGAATTTGGCAACGAGTCGCGCCAGTTCGTCGAGCAGAGACTACTGCAAAGAGATGTCAAGGTCGACATCCTCGGCTTGAGCCCACAGGGCCAGCTGGTTGCCGCTGTGAACCACCCCCGCGGCAGCATTGCTGAGTTCCTGCTAGCTGACGGTCTTGCACGCTGCAACGACCACCACTCCACGCTGCTTGGTGAGAAGATGGCCCCTCTCCGTGCGGCGGAGAAGAAGGCACAGGGTCAGAAGCTGCGCATGCACAAGGACCACGTCGGCAAGGCCACCGAGACTAGCACTTCAGACATGATCGTGTCCAAGGTCTTCAGCGCCGACACCATCTTCGTAAGGACCAAGAACGGCGACGAGAAGCGCATTGGTCTCAGCAGTGTTCGAGGCCCGAGGACAAACGAGGCTTCTGAGGCTCCCTTCAGAGACGATGCGAAAGAGTTTCTCCGCAAGAAGCTCATTGGCAAGCACGTCAAGGTCTCCGTTGATGGTTCCAAGCCTGCCACCGACGGATTTGAGGAACGTGATGTTGCTACCGTCACGGAGAAGGGCAAGAATATCAACTTACAGCTGGTGCAGGAAGGCTGGGCCTCGGTCATCCGTCACCGCAGGGATGACACTGACAGAGCACCCAACTACGATGAGCTGCTCGCTGCTCAGGAAACTGCTAAGGAGGAGAAGAAGGGCATGTGGGCCGACAAGCCGCCCAAGGGCAGATCGTTCGTGGACGCGTCCGAGTCTTTGCAAAAGGCCAAGATCCAGCTTTCGACACTGTCCCGCCAGAAGAAGGTGCCAGGCATTGTCGACTTCTGCAAGTCTGGCTCTCGGTTCACTGTCTTGATCCCCCGCGAGAACGTGAAGCTTACCCTTGTTCTTGGCGGGATCCGCGCGCCGAGAGCCCCTGGCCGTAATGGCGAGAACGGCGAGCCCTTCGGGCAGGAGGCGCTGGATCTTGCGAACCGTCGCTGCAACCAGCGTGACGTTGAGATTGATGTCCACGACAATGACAAGGTCGGTGGCTTCATTGGTGACCTTTACATCAACCGTGAGAGCTTTGCCAAGGTCCTGGTTGAGGAAGGATTCGCCTCGGTACACCAGTACTCGGCTGAGAAGTCCGGCAACGCTCACGAGCTGAACGCTGCAGAGCGCAAGGCCAAGGAGGGTCGCAAGGGAATGTGGCACTCTTGGGACCCTTCGCAAGATGAGGAAGAGGTTGAGGAAGCAACTGCCGAGCCTGAGAACGAGAATGCGCCTGTGCAAAAGAAGGCTGCCGACTACCGCGACATCGTCATCACGAACGTTGACGACAACGGCCGTCTCAAGATCCAGGAGGCTGGCAAGGGCGCGTCTGCCCTCGAGATCATGATGAGCGAGTTCAAGAAGTTTCACCTCGACTCCAAGAACAGCAAGCCGATCGACGGCGCGCCGAAGGCCGGCGACTACGTCGCGGCCAAGTTCTCCGAGGACGGGCAGTGGTACCGTGCCAGGATCCGGTCCAACGACCGCGCCGCCAAGATTGCTGAGATCGTCTACATCGACTACGGTAATACGGAGCGCAAGCCGTGGTCGGAGCTGCGACCTCTGGAGCAAGCCCAGTTCAGCCCTCAGAAGCTTAAGGCCCAGGCCGTCGACGCCGTGCTGTCCTTCATCCAGCTGCCCACCGCGCCGCACTACTTTGCCGAGTCCAAGGCTTTCATTGAGGACGCCGTGTACGGACGCAACCTGGTCGCTAGCTTCGACTACGTCGACTCCAAAGAGGGCCTTAGTTACATCACCATCTTCGACGCCGCGAGCGGCTCGAGCACCTTTGCCGACTCTGTCAACCGCGAGGTTGTCGCCAGCGGCCACGCCATGGTGCCCAAGAAGCTCAAGAACTGGGAGCGCGCGTACGGCGCTGACGTATTGCAGAAGCTTCGCGAGGTCGAGAGCCAGGCCAAGAGCGAGCGCCTTGGCATGTGGGAGTACGGTGATATTACCGAGGACTAAGCCGGGTCACAGCATGATTGCCTGATAGTATATTTGCTCAGCAAAACATTAGGTAAAAAAGACGCACGAGTCATTATTGTAAGAACATAACAACCAGCATCAACAATAAAGTAAGCCGAATATTTTCAATGTGAGGATACTGTCTTCCGTGTGGAAGATGATGTCCAGGAAATCTGTTATTGCTGGGCATAAAGTGAAATTGTCATAGTTTCGCTTTCTAATGCTGCAATATATACAATTTTGTACACTTGGGCTGCTGCGCCACTGGCGTGCGAACCCTAGGCTATTTGTCAAGGGCGAGAAGCCCGGCTCTTCTGCTGTCGTCATCTCCAGCCTGTTTACTTCCCCCAGAACCACGAACCGCCTCCTCCTCCTCCTGCTGCCTTTGCCGCGTCCGCATTCGCCTTTGCCCTGGCCCTCGCCTCCTCCTGTAACCTCCTGTTCGCCTCCTCCGACGCCGCCGCGTCCGCCTCGTGCCGCAGATTCTCATTCTCGATGTCCCGCCAGTCTCTCGGCGCAGGCTCGTTCCCGTCCGTCTTGCGCACCCCTCCGCTAAAGGCCGACTTGCCCGCGTATAGCTGGTACCCCTCGCCGGACTTCTCCGCGGACTCCAGGGACTTGAACGTGATGGGCTGGTTGCCCCGGAAGCGCTTCCGCATGTCGACCATCCCCCGCCGGCACTCGCCGTATCC
Source organism: Microdochium bolleyi (assembly GCA_001566295.1). Lineage (NCBI taxonomy): Eukaryota > Fungi > Ascomycota > Sordariomycetes > Xylariales > Microdochiaceae > Microdochium > Microdochium bolleyi. Next base: position 926,970 of record KQ964247.1, read on the forward strand.
CTTCTTCAGCTGCTGGCACTTTGTGGGCAGGGTCTCGGCGAGCGGGGAGCGCAGGCAGTCGGCGGCAGTGTTGCGCTGGATCATGACGCACTCGCTCTCCTGGAGGCACTGCGCCAGGGCGGCTCCTGTGAAGGACAAGGGTTTAGTGTCAGCTCTTGGTCTTCCATGGGAGTTGTTTTGGTTCTGGTATGGGACCTCCGGCGGCAGCGCTTACGTATCTCTTTACATGAGCTCGGCATGTTTCCGTTTCGTTGTGTATGTAGGTCCGCCCCGCCTCGGCTTGTGATGAAGGTTTTGGGAAGGGTCACACCCAGATGGGATGTTCCGGCGGCGGCGGGTCGGTCCTTTTGGTTGTGGTAGCGCAGCGATATGAAGCCGTCGAGAATTCTGCGGTGTAATGCTGAGCAAGGGTGTGATTGTGGTGTGCGTTTCTAGCAATACGGTACTGCCTCGTGTCTGTCTGAGGTTACGACCGTGGCCAAAAAGATTGGAGTCGGGCGATGCCGCATCTCGAGATGCCAGGGCGAGAGCGGCTGTGATTGGTCAAGCTTTTGCTGGGGGAACACCACGCCCCACTGCTCCTCACTGCTCTGATTTGAGTTAGCGCTGCACATCATGTATAACGGTCCCCCGGCACAATGGCATTGCGGGTTGCAGAGCTCGAGACACGGCATTCATGGATGCGAAAAGACTCTGCTGGTCACTTCAGGAGAATAATAGCCTTGGATGTTGTTGAAGAGCCAACCGTGGCTGTACACGTCGTGTTCTCGAAGCACTCCACTGATGAGATGGCATCGGCGGGTGTGGATTCTTCCGGTGCAGATTGTAGAGTGCAATTGGTCTCCCCTGGCGGCTTGACATGTGACATCACCGTCCTCTCTCCCAACGCCTCATCCTCCATCCCTCCTCACCACCACGCAAAGCGGTGCCCAATGCTCACCGACATCGCTGCGTATCTCCGCTAGGACAGTATCGCTGACTGCGGCCATTCGAGTACCTGCCCCAGCTGCGACGTCTATAGCGCGACCTTCGCGACATTTTCAGGGGCGCCGCAATCACCGCTTCCACACGCCACGCTGCGAAACTCTTTGCCATGAACGCGTAGATGAAGCAGAGCTTCCACGTGTCGGGCACCCACGAAGACCTACCTACATTTTCTTTCAGTCTTACCTAGACCTCCAATATGCCGCTGCCTTTCTTGGGCCGGCTCAACATGCAAGTCTCAGCTCAGCACTATTGCTTTTTCTCAAAGAACTCCACTCGTTGCCGCATGCTAACACGGCCATCTTCGAATCTACAGAACAGAATATGTTGCGCTGGTCGGTTCCTTCTTCCTTGTAGGCCTCGAGGCCTTCATTCGCATCCTCACGCTCGCCCTACGTATGCGATGCTCCGTTCCCCTGCCGCCCGCCCTTCGAAGAAACCCGGGTCCGCTAACACCACCGCTGTTCCACAGCCTCACCGCTCGTCAACCTCTTCTATCGTGCCTCCCGACGTTTGTTCAATAGATTCATATCGGCAGCAGAGAAGAAAGCAGCGGAGAAGCAGAGAAGTATGCTCGATGACGTTCAACGCCGATACCGTACAGAACAAGGGTTAACCATATCTCCTTTCCCAGACATCCATACATCGATACGCAATGCCTCCGACTTCGTCGACATGTGTGCCATGTTTGGCTACACTGCCGAAGAACATGTCGTTCAGACCAAGGACGGCTATCTCCTCGGTGTCCACCGGCTCGCTTGGAAGAAGGGCGAGGAGGACACGCGTGTCAATGCGGGCGCTAACAGCATTCACAAACCCGTGGCCTATCTTCACCACGGTCTGCTGATGAACAGCGAGGTCTGGGTGTGCTTGACCGACGCACAGAGATGTTTGCCCTTCGTGCTGCTGGAACGAGGCTTCGATGTCTGGGTAAGTTCAACCCTCTTTCTTTTGACCTCCACACTTGCTGACGGTAACGGGAACACAGCTTGGCAACAACCGAGGAAACAAATACTCCAAGAAGTCGGTCAAATATCCTCCAACATCTATCGAATTTTGGAACTTTTCGATCGACGACTTCGCTTTTCACGACATTCCCGACTCGATCGAGTATATCCTCAACTTCACCAAGCAGCCGTCCTTGTCCTACATCGGTTTCTCCCAAGGCACAGCACAGGCATTCGCAAGTCTGGCAGTGCACCCTAAGCTGAATGACCAGGTTAATGTCTTCATCGCGCTGGCCCCGGCAATGTCACCCGCCGGATTATCGAATGGCATTGTGGATGCACTGATAAAAGCATCACCACAAGTGCTGTTCCTGCTATTCGGACGACGTTCGATCCTAAGTGCAGCGACAATGTGGCAGAATATATTGTATCCGCCCTTGTTCGTGCGCTGTATTGACATGGGACTATCATTCCTCTTCAACTGGAAAGCGACCAACATGTCTCTGAGCCAGAAGCTGGCTGCGTATCCGCACTTGTACTCGTTCACCAGCACCAAGTCTGTTGTGCACTGGTTCCAGATCATTCGCAACAAGGCCTTCCAGATGTATGACGACGATGTTCAATCACCTCTGTCGGTGAGCACGTCGAGCAAGTATACCAAGGTCGCCAAGTACCCGACGCGCAACATTCGGACCCCAGTGGTGCTTGTGTACGGAGGTAGCGACTCCTTGGTAGATATCAAGGTCATGCTCAAGGAGCTTCCCAGGCGAACCGTCGCGACCGAGATCCCGCACTACGAGCATCTCGATTTCCTCTGGGCACGTGATGTGGATGCGCAAGTATTTCCTCACGTGTTTGACGCTCTGGACCACTTCACAGGCGCTTCACATACGAAACAGGAGTATGAGAGTTATCGTCAAGCTCGGTATCTGAGCCTGTCTGCTTCGAACACGTTCAAACAGTGAGTTGGTTTCGCAACCCGGCTAAGTCGGGCATTCCCGTGCCGAAGTGAGACAATGTTGACACCTGCGTCTCACAGACACAGATATAGGGACAGCGACGCCACTCTTGATTCGGACACGGCATCCCTTCGTGACTTTTCTGGCAATGGTCAACATCAGGCTCGCGAAGGAGGCATAAGTCCGGTGACTGACAGCGCACCAGAGTCCGTCTTGGGAACTCCAGACAACAAGGGACGATCCAGGCAGCGAATGAGACTTGACAAGCATTCCGAGTCCTCCGAGGCTGAACCGAACAGCTCTGGCGCTGATAACAATGGACGTCTTAGCCCACGAGTACCGCAGACGATAGACGAGTCAGCAGTGTCAGGACAGTCGACACCGTCACCGACGGCGGACAGCCACGGCAAGAAGAGCCCAGGCAACAGTAAGGCACGCCGTCGGGGCAGCGGAGCAAGCGCTCTCAGCGTCGACTCGTTGCGCGAGGGAAGCAAAGGGATCAAGATTGGCGCGGGCAAGCCCGTGGGAGGCGTCGTTACGAGCGGCCACAACATGCCAACACTTGAAGGAAACGGTGAAGCCAGCGCTGGTCACAACAAGGCCCGGCGATTCAGAAATTAGCATTGTGAGGACAGTACAAAGTATAGAGCAGGAACACCAAGGCACTCGCCGAGTCGTTTTTCTTTCCTTTTTCCAGAATTATAGCATCACCTGCTGGTGCCTACTACAGAACATTGGTAGACGCAACATCCAAAGGCTGCTGATCAGCACTGTTCAGAGTAAGCTCAACCCGTCAGGAGCGGCCCGTATGAATGCTTGCGAGTCGTGACACGCGTTGTGGCGGCGGTTGTGATGGTTTATTGGCCCACTGACACGGGCCCCTGCTGATCTGTAAGTGCCGGCATCCCGCGTGACGACGCCCTGGCGCTTTGCATGCAGGCCACACGTCACAGGGTCTTAGCTGAAGCCGCTAGTTGAGACATTGTTCTTCCCGAGCCGTGCTCCCAAGGCTCACCAGCGACTGCGAACCGCTCCTTTTCGTCTCACCTAATAGCCTCATTTCCTCGTAATCCTTTCTTTTGTGGTTCCAGCGAGCACTGCACTTTACCCCGAGCCTAGTACATACTTAAAGTACGCAAACATCCGCGACGCACGACATAGACAGAGCACATACTGCGACCAACAATAGCTTACGCCGCCGAGGAACAGCAGGAACCTCGGCTCCCCTTCCAGACAACCAACGATGAGCGGCGGTTGCGAGCCCGCCGCTGTCACGCAGGATAAATCAAGAGATTCGATCCACCACGACGAAGATCTCCTACCCCGCTTCACGCTTAAGAAGCAGCAACAAGGCCTCGCGGCTGTCGCCGGTCAACCTCAGTGGCAACTCGACACGACGACGACACAAGCAGCACGGGGCCCGCTTTGGAGGCGGCTTACGCAGCGACCTGTGGCGGTGGTCCTGCTCGTGCTAGCCATTGTGCTAAGCGGCCTGTCAGTGTGCTCTCCTGACAAGCTGCGGTCGCTTGCGCCGGGATACATGATCGACCACTACGCACCACCTTTCTTACAAGGGACCGCCTCGACTACGATGAAGCATGATGGGCACGTCATGGAAGAGGAGCTTGTGCTTGAGAAGCAGGGGAAGCAGCAGACCGAGAAGGGCCCAGCGGGCGGGTTTCCGGAGCACCGGCGGACACGCGACGCGATTCTGCGCCCGCGCCTCATCGCTGATCTCCCGGCGCACTACCTCCCTGGCTTCCCTGTAGACAGCAGCGCGACGGGCAACGACGGCGGCGATACCGACAGCAGCCCCGAAGGCGGCGATCGATTCTCGACCACATCCACAACGGCAGCGACGAATCCACGGAAGCCCGGCCACCAGAACAAGCCCCGCGTCATCGTCGTCGGCGACGTCCACGGCGAGCTCGAGGTGCTGCAGAACCTGCTGCGCAAGGTCGGCTACACGCCTCGCGCGCAGGGCGGACGGGACCACGTCATCCTGGCGGGCGACATTGTCAACAAGGGGCCTGACAGCCCCGGGGTCCTGGCGCTCGCGATGCGCGAGGGCTTCAGTGGCGTTCGGGGTAACCATGACGACAAGCTACTGAAGCTGTTTGAGGAGCATGTCGGGGAGTACGAGGCGATAGAAGGGGCAGCCGGAGAGAAGGAGTCTGAGACCGAGGAAGAGGATACCGAGTCTCAGGAGGGAGAGGGCAGCGATGCCGACGCCGATGATGATGAACAACGGCTCGTCGACGGTTTCGATAACATCCACTTGACCGAGCAGGTTCGGCTAGGAGCCGATGCGCATCGCGGTACCAAGCACAACGACAACAGCGGCGAGAAGCACAAAAAGAAGAAGAACAAAGAGGACAAGAATAAGAAGAAGGACAAGAAGGACAAGAAGAAGAAACACAGGAAGCACATCTCCCACAAGGACCGTGCGGGCCTCGAGACGATCGAGTCCTGCACCCCGGCGCAGCGGCGCTGGCTCGCCAACTTGCCCCTGATCCTGCGCGTCGGGCACATCCCATACATCGCCCCGGCAGTCGCCGCTGCCCAGGATGGCACAACGCCGCTCTCACCGCGCTCCGCGCGGGACTCGTCGGAGAAGGAGATGCCGACCCCGTACGGCGGTGAGCTCGTCGTCGTGCACGGCGGCCTTGTCCCCGGTGTCCCGCTGGAGGAGCAGGACCCCTGGGCGGTGCTGCACATGCGGACGTTGCTGATCAAGAAGAAGAAGGAGGGCAAGAAGGACAAACACAAGAAGGACAAGAAGAAGAACAAGAACAAGAAGCACCACAAGCTGTCGATCGAGAAAGCGGCGTCTCCAGCTAGCGACCATAGCGACGAGGGCGACGAGGATGACAACAACGATGACGATGAGGAGCTTCTAGACGATGTGCACCCGGAAGCCGATCTCGACAGCCTCCTCGCGCCAGTCCACGATAACGACAACGCTGCGATATCGATGACCCCACTCGAGTCGCGCGAGGGCAAGCCCTGGGCGCGCGTGTGGGACAAGTTCCAGCACAGGGCCGTCCCGGACCCGGCGCGGCGCACGACCGTGGTATTCGGCCACGACGCGAAGGCGGGCCTGCAGGTCGGCGAGTACTCGTTCGGCCTGGACACGGGGTGCGTCGCGGGCGGGAAGCTGACCGCCATGGTGTTCTACGAGGATGAGGATGAGGACCTGGAGGGCAAGCGAGACGCAGTAAGAGGAGGCGTGGTCAAGGTCGCGCACCGGTTCGTGAGCGTCCCTTGCCGGGCGGGGGTCAAGTATGATTTGTGATTTTCTCCTCTGCCAGAACATGGCAGTGGCAAGCAGACAAGCAAGCGAGCGTTTTGAACATTGTCGAGCAGACTATGGGTAAAGCCCGGACAGAAGGGGTTTGGATGAATACTGCTCGAACAGCCTCGTACTCCGTGGATCACCACCGGGGTCACTCCATGGTCGCCATAATACTAGACTACTCCTAATACACTTTCACTTCCAGAGGGTGCTGTCGCAGGTCTCTTCGTGGTTTTTTCGGGCATATACAGGCTAGTAGATTTGGCCTATGAAGTGTCTCCATCGGGAAACATTCGATCAAGGCTGGCACGTAGACTACTAATCACCTGCCCCTGCATATTCGTGAGGAACGAGCGCTCAGATTCAAGACAGCTTGTCAATTTGGGTATTTCGTGGTATATAAATATTCATCTTTCGTGTTTTTTGTTCCTCCCAAACCGTCATTCCTCATAAAACCATGATTGCACAAGTCAGAGATATGGCGCTTATGCCTGGACCTTCTTCTTGATGATGTCCTTGAGGGTGTCGGCGTCGGCGGCGAACTTGCTGATGCCTTCCCGGAGCTTCTCGACAGCCATCTGCTCCTCGTTGAAATCGAAGCGGAAGGTGGGCTCGTCGTTGATGTAGGTCTTCTTCTCGATGTCGAGCGAGCTGGCGGAGCTGGCGTCGAGCTTCTTGGGGACGGCCTCCTGGGAGTTGAGGAGGTCCTCGAGGAGGTTGGGCTGCGGAGGCGGTGGTTAGGGATGGTGCTTTTATAACTGAGAAAGTAGGGAGGAAGAACTCACGGAGATGGTCAGGTAGTCGCAGCCAGCGAGCTCGGTGATCTCGCCAGTGTTTCTGAAAGAGGCACCCATGACGATGGTCTTGTAGCCGAACTTCTTGTAGTAGTTGAAGATGGCCTGGACGGACTTGACACCGGGGTCCTCCTCCTTGCTGTAATCCTTCTTGTTGGCAGCCTTGTACCAGTCAAGGATGCGACCGACGAAGGGGGAGATAAGGAAGGCACCAGCCTCAGCGGCGGCGATGGCCTGGACGGTCGAGAACATGAGGGTGAGGTTGGTGTTGATGCCGTGGTCGCGCTGGAGGATCTCAGCGGCCTTGATGCCCTCCCAGGTAGAGGCGATCTTGATCAGGATGCGCTCCTTGCCAATGCCCTGCTCCTTGTACAGCTGTTTTCGGGGAAGAACCGGGTTAGTCTCATCGCGGCGTAGGCATGGCTTGGGAATGTGGAAAGGCATTACATACATCAATGATGTGGAGGGCCTTGTCGACGGAGGCCTTGGTGTCGAAGGAGAAGCGGGCGTCGACCTCGGTAGAGACCTTGCCGGGAATGATCTTGAGGATCTCCTTGCCGAACTCGACGAGGAGGCTGTCAAGAGCAGCGTCGACCTGGTGGTCAACGTCACCGCCCTTGGTCTTGGCATACTCGACAGCGGCGTCGATCAGCTTGGCGTACTCGGGCTTCTTGGAAGCGGCGAGGATGAGGGACGGGTTGGTGGTGGCATCCTGAGGCTTGTACTTGCCAATGGCTGTTTGAGTGTGTTAGTACGCTAATTCTGTACGACAACCGTCTGGCATTGCCGAGCTCGAAAGCTGCGGACAAGGCCCGCCATGACGGGGAAAGCCGGAGAGGGAGGCTACTGACTGGCAAAGTCACCGGAGTCGCACACGACGACCTAAGAAGAGAGACAGGAGTTTAGTAAGCTTCGAGATTGAAGTTTGCGAGCTGGTGCTCATGGCTGTGATGGACGAAGCAAGAGTTTTGACGTGTCTGGCTCCAGGAGCCACGCAAACCAGTGCTAGCGTCAATTGCTTCACTGTCCAGAGTGCCGTCACCAAATGCAGCCCGTCCAGCGTGTTTAATGCTGCCGGAGCCATTCGCAAGTGGTGGTGTTGTGGTCTTGGACTTTTGTGTACGCGTACGTCATATGGAGGGGAGCCGGTCTGGCGGGGGAGGGACGGAGCTTACGGTGCCGGTGTTCTTGAGCTGGTCGAGAGAGCTAGACATGGTGTGTGGTGGTTGGTTGCTGCTTTGGGGGGTGTAGTAGCAGAGAAAAGATGTTGTCGGTCAGAAAGAATGGAAGTCTTTCTGGCGAGTCGAGGAGTTGTACTTTGGTTGTTGGAGAGAAGATGACGGAAGGGCAGGGAAGTGGGCTGGCCGGGGGCGAGTGGCCGTGTCTTTAGGCTGAGTGTGAATGAATTGTTGGGCACTTGCCGCGAGGGAATTTGGGGACCAGTCGACGAGCTACCCGCACTGCCCGTGTCGAGCTCCTGCTCCGTCACAGGCCGGATGGCCCCCCGAGCCTCCCGCCCGCCTGCCAGGTCCGATGCTCGCTCGCTTGCTGCGGCGTGGCTCGTGACAGAGGTGAGTGAAGCCTCTAGCATGTATCTGTGTTTACATTCATTCCCTGTAAGCACTCGGACACATCAATTGTCGGGCATATGGAAAGAGCCTCAGCCATGGCACTGTACTGTGCTTCGTCGCTCACAGCCAGAGTCGTGACAGGCAATAATACTACTGGCCTGTAAGTACCACGTCCCCTCCACACAACCGAGAGCCGCCGGGCCACTGCTGGCCGACGCCTCTGGTCACGGCCCGTATGCGTCTCACGATGCTCCATTGTCGACCATGCTGCCAAAGTGACACTGACACTGGCGGCCATGCCATTTCCGCCGGTCGTTGCCCGCCGCCGCCCCGCCGCCGCGACCGCCGCAGCCTCCGTGCTTCGGAAAGTGGGGGGCAGCGAGCGGGCGCGTGAGGTGAGCAACACGCGGGGTCCACTTCCCAATGCCATGCAGGCGGGCCTTTTTGCCCCTCCATCCCACTTCTTTCACTCGCCTTTCGGCCCTGCTCCCGTCATTGCATCATCTCCGTCGTTGTTTTTCCAAAGTCGCAGCAACGCAGCATCTCCGTGTCTCCGTGGAGCCCGGACCGGCCGATACGGCGGGGGCCTAAGGACTTGCAGTGCATCTTTGTCATTTTTCGTCATACTCCTGACATCTCCGCTCGCCGCCGGCGCACGCCACGGCCTGTGTATCTGCTTCGTCATTGGTGTGGTCCCAGTCCTCGCGTTGCCGCGCAGGACTTGGTCAGCCTCATACGTGCTGACTGTAGATTGAATGCAGAGTATCACGATAACGATAAGAGCTGATAGACTTCGGACCTTGTTAACTGCGACAGAGCCATGTGTAAGCGCCCGGCATTGCAACACGTCGACTCGAAGGCTCTACGAGACAGGGGCGGATCGCGAGCCGACAATCGGACCCTTGGACTTTGTTGCCGCATGCCGCCCTTCGGCTTGAATTGCTCCGGTTACGCGCTTCGTCCCTCGTCCAACCAGCTACACGGGCACCAAATGTAGGAAATGACTAACGACAGCAGAGTTGCAAAGTGTACCAGGTGGGGGCTCTATTCTCCATGTCTAGTTCTGCCCGTCAGTTCCATTATGTGCCTGCAACAGCCCTGGCATTAAATTGGTGTTCATCGTACATGCCACCCCAAAAGTCGCTGTAGCTCTTAGGCGAGCTCGAATGCTGTCATCATCTCCCAGTACCATTCGCCCACGCTCAGTGCTCGGGAACACCTGCACATCGTTCTGAGCCTCCAGGGATGGCAAAAAGTTTCCACCCATGTCCTGTCTCATCTCAGACGTTCAGCGAGATAAAAGCGCCGTTTTGCTTTCGGCCAGTGCAAGATGGCTTGTGATCACGCCAGTGAGCCTTCTGGCAGTCCTAGAAACCTGTCAGTGTCTGGGTGCATTCGAGTGAATTGGTCGCCAAGGGAACCTTACCCGATCACAGTACCAGACAACGTGGCAACCAGCACACTCTCCCGGGGCTCTTCCTGTGTCGACTTCCATCTTGCCACATTGATAGCAGCTGCCGAAACCACAACGACGGGTCAGTATCTTTATCATAGCTGACACCTTATATGGGAGGCGCATACCTTGGGTCGCCAAAGTTTCGGGGTGTGCCAGCTTTGTAGTTGTCCAGTGCGGTGAGGAACTGAACCTTGCCCGGGTCACGAAAGCCATCGTCATCGAAGGCCCAGGAGAATCCAGGTCGGCTGCGGACCTGTCGGACAAGCTCGCGAAGATGTTCGAGGTCCTTGGCCCTGATCTCCGCCCCGGCGCGGATCATAAGGGCTCCGAAGACGATCAGACGGTACGGGCCGCCAATCTCGTGCTCCTTCGCCCGCCACTGGTCGAACAGCTTCGCACCGATGCCGGTGTCAAGCTTCGCGCGGCACGCCTTGACGAGGGCGGCGAGCTCGGTCTTGTACTCTTCTGACGCGTAGTGTGCGCGTGCCTCGGGGGGTGCCATCATGTCGGTCTGGCAGACCATCTTGCCGAGGGTCAGGGGGTCTTTGCCGTGATCGACAAAGCTCACGCTGAGTTCGCCGCAGGCCAGGTCCAGGTCCTGGTCGCCCTCGAACATGCATTTGCTTCCGGGTCAATCCGTGTATCCAGTCATGTGAAGAGATGGTGGTGGGATGATGATACTTACGCATACCCCGACGACCCATCTTTGCACGATGCCTTGACGCTGTGTTTTTCTCCGAGGATGAAGATTCTTGTAGAGCTGGCAAGTATGCCGAGAAGATGGTGAGATATTGTCGTTATCTTGAACAATCAACTCTGAGAGTCTTGCACAAAAGTCGTGAGGCAAGCGTTAACGACAAAGTTGAGTGATGCTAGAGTGGAACTTGAGACAGCCGACGCAGTTCGTCTGTCGAGAATGTGAAGACAGCTGTCGAGAGGAAAGTCGTGGCAGAAGAGTGAGAAGGAACACAGGACCCCATTTACTGGTGCAGTCGCTCCAAGCAAAAGCCATGTGCAGCTGCCCGAGAAGGAGGGTGTTGCAAACGAGACTCGGACGCGGATGCCTCAGGCTCAGCCAGCGTGTGCGGACCGGACCACGCGAGTCCAGACTTCACATGCTGGACTCACAGCGGCATCGAGTTGTGTAGCTGTGTGAGCAATACATGTTGACCACTGTCATTTCCTGTCCGGCGTCGAATCGATATTACGAGTCGCCTTGCTGCGCAAAGCGTACCCTATTCTGAATAATGTTGCTGGCCTTGAGCGAGTAGGTGCTGAAACAAACATAATTCCAACTGACCAGGAGCCTCACGCGACTCTACAGCACACTCGTGAGGATAGATCATGTTATTCTTGAGCTCGAAATCTAAGACGGTCCAGTGTTGTTTGTGTATAGTAAATTTATTCTGATATAAGAACTATCACGAGCATTAACCTGCCTTCTTGAGAAGGACACCATGCAAGATATACAATGAAAGCACGAGAATACTTAGATGAAGCCCTCCACTAAACATGTCCTGTAAATATAATAAAAAGACAATAGATCGCTGCCGCTCTCTGAGTAATGCATCATCGCCTCTCAATTACTTCTCCGTCGTCGAGGACTTTTTTCTTGGAGGTCAATCGCTCTAGCTGAGCACTGCAGTGATAAGAGCACCGACAGCCAGTACCAGGAACGACGAGCCCATGCTGCTCAAGGCCTGGGCACCATTAGGGTTGCTCGGTGTCGGCGACGGGACAGTTGTGGCGCCGCTGGGCTTCTCCGTGGACGCGGCAACGAACGTGGGGAGGGTGGGCTCTAATAGGATTTCACAATCATCGTCAGCATATCGTCCACAAGGAAAAGAAGAAAAACTTAGTTGTCTATAGGAAATGGAACGGCCAAAACATACCAAGGCTGAAAGTCATGCTCGGCGGCGCGCTGCCGTCGCACTTGTTCTCCTTGACCGGGAAGTCGTACTTCGGGATCTGCGCCCCGTCGGGCCCGCTGCGGTACCAGTTCTCAGCCGGGTCGCCGAGGCACTCGCCGACCGTGACGGAGCGGAAGCCGTGGCGGTAGAGCGACCCAAGCATGTACGCAGTGAGGTTGTACACGGTCTGCACCTGCAGGTCGTGCTCGATGTGGATGAAGGACTGGTCGCACGCGCTGCTGCCATTCATCGCCGTGTCCCAGATCTGCTTGCTCTGGCCGATCTTGAGGGGGTCATCGTTGGCCAGGCCGTTGGTGTCGAGGACAAAGTGCACGTTGTGGTAGCCCAGCTCAGCGAGGGTGTCCTGGCAGTCCTTGGGGCAGATGGAGTACGGCGGGCTGGTAATGGAATGGTGTCAGCGTCTGTTTTGAGTCGCAGCAGATTGGACCTGGCGCGCGACATTGCTTACCGGTAGTACGTAGGGAAGTACCCCAGGATATCGTTGATCGCCACCTCGTTCCAGATGAGCTGGTCGCGGAACTGGTCCTTGCTGAGCTGTGTGTAGTTTTGGTGCGACCACGAGTGGCTGGCGACCTGGTGGCCCTCAGCAGCCATGCGCTTGATCATGCCACCCCAGGGCTTGTTCGGGTCGTTGATGTGGCCCTTGCCCTTGTTGTTGCCGTTGATGAAGAAGGTTGCCTTGGCGCCAAACTTCTTAAAGATATCGAGCAGGTCGCCTGTATACAGGTACGGCCCGTCGTCGTAGGTAATGGCGATGTCGCCTTTCCGTGTGCAGTTGTAGATCTCTGGGCCGTAGGGCACCTTGCCAAGCTTGTTCCGCTTCACGGCCGAAGTGTCCTTGCCCTTGGGCTTCTGGTTGCCGTCGCACGCATCGCCATAGTCGATCTGACAGTCTGGCGCCCAGCAGTACGTCGCTGTGTTTCCGCACCACCTGCGAGTTTCTTCTGGTCAGCCACCATGATATTCCCCAGACGATGGTTCATGTTCCCGGCTCCGGGGAAGCACGACCGATGAGCGTGTGGAAACTCACCCTGCCGAAGAGCAGCAGTATCCGTCCTGGCACTTGCCCACGCCAGCACCACACCTCTCTGGGTTGGCACTCTGCCGCCTCTCAATGCCGCCGTGGTGGCTGTCCCTCGCCTGGAGGTTGTGCATCTGTGTGAGGTATCCGTCCCGGCCGACCAGCTCGGCGAGGGCGCGAGCGTCGCCGGCGATGCGTGGGACGGGATGCTCGCCGCCGTGGGCGCTGACCAGGGCGGCGGCGCCACACGCCGCGATGGCTGTTGTCGCCGTGTTCCAATGCATGGCGGGGATTCGAAGTTGATGTCTGTCTATCCAAAAATGAAGAGATAGAAGATGTGATATGGATAGATAGAAGAAGCCGCCGAATAGACAGTCTCGAAATGTTTCTCCGGATCGATGAAGCGGATGCTTTTACACAGGACTGTGTTTGCTTGCACACTCGGTTGCCGAGGCAGGCTCTCGCCAAGAAGTATCAGGCCAAATAGCGAATGTGTTATTGATGATTATTGTAACAGAGCTCGTCGCACGAGCCTAGATGACGTCGTTGGTGGAACGGAAAAGCAAATACACAAGTGAAAGCCCAGGGCGGGAGAATGGACAAGATTGAGACAGAATACTTCCAGACAGAAAAACACGAGAGACTGCCCAGGCACGGCCAAGAAGGAGCAGGAAACAATGTTCATAAAGGGTCGCGGGGGGGAGCACAGCCAAGCGACCACGGCACCCTCGCCCAGCCGGCCTGTCTCCGGAGCTGATCGACCAGCATGAGAAGCAACCAACAGCAACTCACACCACGCTCGTATGCTGCTGCTGATGCGATGCCCAGACATGCATGCTGACGGAGTACCGCGCAGGGGTCCACCAGCCCGGGGGTGGTCGTGCGCGCCCAAAGGCCTCCCTACTCGGTCGCTCCAGAAGTGAAGTCTGGCTGTTGGCGCTGAAGCCTGCCTGGCCCTGCCAAGAGCTGCGGTTGTGTCGGCGGTGGAGTTTGTTCAGGGCGTCCAGGGCTCAAGGGGCACCAGAGGAGGTCAAAGAGGCAGAATCCTCCGGGTTTGTTTGGCGCGTGCAGCGACTGGGACTCCATCGTGGCCGGGGCTGCTTTTGCGGCTTTGACCAGCCTGAGACGCTGGAGCCGCGGAGGGGGGAGACCCCTGACCCTGCACTGATCGTGGATGGGCGGTCAGGGGTAGAGGCAGGCCAGGGACCAGGGGCAACAGCCTTCTCGGTTCGTGCATGGGCAGTTGAGAACCGAACAGGGCGGCTATTGTGGTGTATATTACTATGTACAGGGCGGAAGTGTTATCGACATGATGCTTCATCGTAACCGTGAGCCAATGTCGTTCAACATTGAACACTGCTGTTTAGTTGTTGCTTGATGCCTCTTCCCATACGTATGGGTCAATCCGGTGCACATTTTTGACTCATTTTCGAACTCGAATCAGGGCTACAGTCCTACGTGCCTCTTCACCACCCGGCGATACAGGGACGATCGCGTTGTCCTGCGCCCGAAACATGGTTGGAAACAACGGACCCCGCAACCTCTGGCAGCCCGGTGAACCACCCGAGGCTTGACTACAATAATCTACACCCGCGACAGCCCCCAAGCGAACCTGGCAGAGACACCGGTGGCTCTGTCGTGATTATCAGCTATGAGCATGGCACTACATCTCTGTCCGCGAGACGAAGACCTCGTCCATAGCCAGCGTCATAGCTGCGAACAGCTCGTCGGCACAGTCTAGTTTGGCAAATTGCTCGTGGGTGCAACGCCGAGTCACAAGCTAGCAGTCTGATCCCACATGTCGAAAGTGATGCGTGTGCAAGTTTTCTTGGCTATGGCAATACTGCCTATCGTGTACAAACAGTGCCTTCCCCTAAAACGCCATGTCCATGTGCCCAGAACCCTAATCCAGATACTTGAAAGATAGAAAAGAACACATCGTGATACGGGCCCTGCTTTGGAGCGACCCTCTTGTCGTCCATCTCAAGCAAGATTTTGCACATGGGTATTGAAGACGTCGTTCTTCCAGCCGCCAGCCTCAAACTCCTCCACGCGGTCCTTGGCTCTCTCCGCCTCCTCGTGCCAGATCTTGGTGATGCTTGCCGGTGTGTACACACCTTTGAACACACCTTTTCCGGGCTCGTCGACACCCACGCGCGTGTACAAGTCGGGATCATCCTCTGGTGCCAAACGAGCAGCCACGGCCCGCACGAATGTCCAGATGTCGTTGGGGTTGGCAATGCGCGTAGCCCGGAGTCGCTCGCGAGCGTACAGCATCTCACGGTTCAAGAAGTGCAAGAGCTCGCTAATCGACTTCGCGAGCTGCACCTCCATAGTCACCTTGAGGATGGGGCACAGAAGGGGCTTGATTAGCCAGGCCAGCCATGCAAACTTGCTCTGCCGCAGCGTGTAATTGAGCTTGTGAACCTTGACGCGAACACCACGGAGCGTGAGGATCGACTCCATCCGCTCCTGGCAAATCTCGACCTCGAGATGAACGTCGATGCCGCGCTCATCCAAGGCAAAGCTCGCGATACCCATGTCGGAAAAGCGTAGGAAACCGGCATGCGTTTTAAACCAAAAGCCAAGCTCGTCCGCACGCAGGGAAAGACCATCGATCTTGATAAGCAGGAGGTTCTTGGTGCTGGTGAAAGTGCTGAACCTCGCTTTCCGGATCTGAATATCGTTGTAGTTCTCGATCTTGAGGCGATACGGGAGGAAGGATGTGTTGTTGATAGTCTTGCCGGGTTCAAGGATAAGATTCTCAAGCAAAAGATCGATGGCAGGAGTGGCAACCTCTAGACGGGGTATTGGCACATGCTGAATGGCTGAGATTGCCAAAGGGATGAACACGTTGAGCGCGTCGTGGAGCAGGTCAGTGTTGGCAACGACCTCGGCCGGGGAGATGACGCCAAAGATGCGGATAGTGGTGGTGGTAAGCTTGTGGATGTCGTCGTCTCGCACAACACTCTGAATCGTGACAGAGAGTTGTTCCAAGAGCTCATCCACATCTCTCTTCAGACTGCTCTCGTTTCCGACCTTGCGACCCTTCTCCCGTAGCTCTTGAAGTCTCTCCTCCGCATTGTTGAAGAACTCGGGGTCTGTCAGAAGCTTCTGCAGGCTGTCTGCGACGCTTTGTAGCAGGTCTTCGAACTCGGGGTCCTTCTCTTTGTGACTCATCACCTTGTTGAGCAGTTCCTCGCACTTGTCCCACTGTTCCTCGTCGCCAAAGGTCTTCACAAAGGCCCATAAGTTTTTCAGTGCGCGGTCCGCCTCCTGGTTCTCATGGACATCATTCTGGGCCACTTCTGCGATCTCCTGGGCTGCCCGGGAGTAGACGACAGCATAGCGCTTGATGAGAAGGCCGAGCACCGAAACAGAGTCTCTGTAGTCCTTGCGTTTCCGCAGGTTGAGCACAGTCTGCTGGATGCGTTTTAGCAGAGCCTGCCCTTCCTCGCCTGAGATCTTCTCCTTTGCGCTCTCCACTGTCGTCTTGGCAACCTCGCCGCCATGCTCGGCAACGACCTTCCCGACCTCTGCAAATTCTTCCTCGAGAGCTTCTGTGGACGGCGCCTTGCCATTCTGCTTCTTCTTGGGATTCGCAACGCTTGCCCGCTTCTGCTCCGATGGCTCAATCTGTTCTGCAGTCTCCTTGGCGGCGTCGCTGAGTGCAAGTGCAGAGTCACGGAAGATCTCACGGCCGACGACGTTCAGGTCGTCGAGGAACCTCCTGAAGTCAGGGTTCGTGATAAGGAGGGAGCCCACGGTGCGCAGGCTCTGGTAAGCCGCTGCAGTGTCGGCCTTGACTTTGGTCTTCTTCGCCCGGGCGGCGAGGTCGTCGACATCGACAGAGATGCGGCTCTTGGCCAGGTACCAGATGAGGTCCTGGATCTGGTCGCCGCTGTTCTTGTGCTGCAGCAAGGCGATGAACTGCTCGAGCCAGAGCTTGACGAGACGGACGAGTCTGCGGCCGCTATCGGACAGATCAGGATTGTCCGGGTTGAGTACGTCGGCGGCAAGGAGGGTCCGGAGGTTGATAATGGCCTGCTCGGTAGTTGGCATGTAGCCCTGGGCGAGGGCGCGGAACATCTGATAGCTGTGGAGCTTGCGGTAGAGCTCGCGCTGGAGATGCGTCTCCTGCTCATACTGAGGCAGGAGAGGCTCCCGCTCGGCATCAGAGCCTCTGCGGCCCCAGCCGAAACACGAAGACATGATGGGCGGTACGGTGGAGTGAAGCACGGAAGCCAAAGCAGACAATGCTGCAACTGGTGATGCCTAATCGTGCAAGCTCGTGCGAGCTGCGGTGCGCGCCGAGGATTGTCAGGTATGCAACTGCAAAAAGATTCGTGTGGATCAAATGCTCTCAATGATGTGCACAGCAAAATGGGATGGGCATTGAGCGACCGGACAATTCCAAAGCCTTTTGGTGGTCGAGTTGCGAGGACTCTGCAGTTATTAGCTGTCGCGCTCTGAGAGTACGCGTCAATCATGGTGACGTCAGGATGTGTGCTCCCGGAGCTGTTTCTGAGCTTCCGCCCCGGCCGAGCGAGCTAAGGCACTTAAGCTCGTGGGGATGACCCGGGAGTGGAGTGTTTGCTCCTCGCTAGTGAGAGATCCCCAGCTCCTAGCACAGCGCGCCATAGGCAATGGCGTACGAGTTAGTAACCAAAAGCTCCGCTTGACGACTAGGCACTCACCCAAGCTCGCCAAGAAGCATCTCGATCGTGATTCCCAGCCGAGATCGTGCGGGGTGCGGTGCGCCAGAGCAGAGTAGTGCGGCTTCACAAACTGGTTTTGGTCCAGCGTGTGCTGACGCTAAGAGTACCGCTTGTGCATGTCCACAGTCCTCCTCGAAGCCGAGGCGGGGCGAACTTCAGCGCCGCGGGCACTGCCGCATGATCACTGTTTACTTGATATCTATGGGACCCAGCGGAGAGAACAAATGGTTTCCATTGTTATTATTATTAAGCTGCGAGTCTCGATGTGATCATACTTCGCGCGCTCGTGAACACAGAAAGCAATCCCTTTCGTTGCTGTGGTAGCCAATACAGGCCGAACAAGCCTTGGGGTTTGTATCGTGCCCGATCATAGCTACGCCATCCAGGTCCTTGCCGCTAGCAAAGTTGTCTCTACGTTGAACTACCCACACGGTCAAAAATCGACCACCGCCCGGCCCATGCGTAAAGGGCTGTCTTTTCTTTTTTTTCTTCTCCTTGAGGTGGTCGCCAGCCTTCCCGTCCCTTGGTCCGTTCATTCATGGCCTGGATTGGGCTCGGTGAACCACTGAGGACAGGATTGGACGAGACGAGCAGCTCCCAGAAGGCGTATCGCCTCTATACCAAGGTTATTTTGGGGGGGGGGGGGGGCGTATCATGAACACTCTTTGGAGAAGGCAATTCCAAGATGAGAGCCTGTGGCTCAGTTGTTGCTGGGCAATGACCCTCAAATATTCACCGTGCGCCGCTCGCAATGCCGCATGCACAAATATCTTACTCCAGAAGGATGAGGAGCAGTGGGGAGGGAAGGGAGGGGTGCTGAGGACCATGCTTGCCGCATGGACTAGCATGTGTAACCTGCCTAGTAAGAGATCGCTCCAAAGTTTAGAGCTGAACGCCATTGAGAGGCAGGATTTTGGACTTGTCGGCCAAGAAATCTGCTCGATACTGGACAATGGCCTTGGTGATACGATCAAAGTCCTTAACCTTGTTGACCTTCAGTTCCTGCAATGTCTTTCTAAGACCGGCAATGAACTGGATCTTGGTTTCGCCGCTGAACATATCTGCGGACCCCAGCTGTGTGATAATATCGCCGTCTACGATGACATGGCCGCAAGTCAGTGTTGCAAAGGTGACGCCGCCACAGAAAGATAAGCGAAGATATGAGAAACATGAAGGAATGGAGATCGCTCAAACTCACCGGGAAGCACCATTTTCCGGAAGTGCTGATATTCACATTCGGGGTCGGGGCATTCCTGCCCGTCCGACTCTGATGGGCAAAGCATTTGCTCCACGTCGATTTTCGAACTGTAGGTCAGTGACTTTAGGCCCCCAGGCACTTTGTCCAGGAAAGTAGGATGGAAACGATATGCGCGGAAGTATCCCAAGGGACTGTGATACGAGGAGAAGCTTTCTGTTGCATCGTCGACATGATCGTTGACCTGTGTCGCTGTTAGTCTTTCCTTGCTGTATGGATATGGAAAGTTTGCTGTTGCTATATTCACGCTTTGCTGCTCCGAGTCCTCTTGAATGGCCACTTGCTGGGCTTCTAGGTTCCGTACATCGTCAGGTTCAACGGCCGCGTTGTCCTTCAGCGTCTCGGTGGCCGAGGATGATGAGGGACAGGCTGCCGCAGCGTCGTAGCCCTGTGTCTTATTCACTGACGTGACTTTGACCTGTGCAGCATCGTGATCCTTTGGCGAGGTAGACGTCTCGTCCTCTGGAACCGGCTCGATTAGCGGCCCAGCCTCCACAGCGGCTTCCATAGACTGATCGCTGTCTGAGTCCTCGCTGTCGTCATCGTCAGCACTCATAGATATGTCATCGTCCTCATCAGTGCCATCGCGGTCTTCCTCGGTAGAAATTTCCATTGAAGTGGGGCCCCCTTGGGAGCTGTGAGACGCAGCTTCTTCGGTCGAGGGTTCCGCGTCCTGATGTGTAGAAATACTGGATCTCTGAGACTCGTGTTGATTTGGCTCATCTTGGTAAAGCTCAACGACATCGGTATTCGAGGTTGCCTCAATTCCCGCAGAGACTGTGGCGGGATTCGTGGAAGCTTTCTGAGCTTGTTCAAGGTCGTTTTGTTGAATATTCGTACTTTCGCTGGATAATGGTTGTCCTATTCATTGCAGTCAGGAATCAATTCGCTCGAAACTAGTTGATCTTAAGCATGTTGACATACTCGTTGGCGCTGCGTCTTCTACTGGAGACTGCAGCCGCGAAGCCGTATTTGGCTCGCTACCTGCGTTATTGTCGAAATGTTCCATCTCAGACGACAATTTTTGCTTTTGAGCAAGAGCATCCTGGATTTCAAGCTCGAGCCTCGCTGCTTCAGCAACGATTGTTTTGAGCTTTTCTTGCTTAGCTCGCAAGTCTGATTCTACGAGCAGAAGCTCAACAGACATGACCCTGCCATCTCGTACATGATTTTGCTGCTGTGGTTCTCGTCTCAGTTTCGAAAGCTTGGGCAAGGCAAGTCCCATGGCGTTGCTTGGCATACTTGGTGACTGCGGACTCGATGGTTCCGTCTGGACTGGTGTTTTGCCCGTCTTCTTGGCCTCCGCCTCGGCGATCCTGCGCCTCATTTCCTCGATCTTGCCACGCAATAAGTGCAGTTTGCCTCTGCCCTCGGGTGCTGGCGCTGTGGAGGCACGCTCCGCTGCCGGCTGAGCCACTGCTTCTCCCGACTGTGTCATGTGTAAGCCTCCTGTCGTGGCAGGGGTGTTGTCGTTATGGCTTGAGGCATAATCCTCTTGCTCGTCTGTGGGCGACCCAATTTCCATCTCAACATCATCGTCCTCATCTTCATCACTAACGTCAATGATCAACGTGTCCTGAGTCCTAGTTCTTTTCAAGCTTCCATCAAGGTAACTCGGGTAATTGTCAAAATCGGAGGCAACAGGCCGTTTTAGTGCGCGGACAGATTCGGTTGCAGGCATGATTGATCGTGCAAGGGACTCTGCCGTGGTCTTGCTTTGGGCTTCCCGTGTGGGTTCTGAGGATTGGCCAGCTAGTGGCAATGTTGGAATCGGTGGTGTAGGGTTGAGAGGATGACCCTTGTCCGCTGACTGCAATGGTTCGGATGCAGTCTCGTCCTTTACAGCCACAGCAGCTGTGGCAGCAAGTCGATCAGCCGCCGCCTTCTCCTGTGTTTTTTTGAGAGCAGCGAGCTTCTGGTGCAGGAGAGCGTTAGTCTCTGCCCGTGTTTTGACCTTCGCAGTCGCTGCCACAGCGACTTTGGCGACTGGAGGTTCAGACACAGCCATGGTTGTGCTCGGCTTCTGGGCTTTCGCTGCAAGCTTTCTTGCGATCTTGTCCTTGCGCTCCTCTGCAGCTGATTTTGCAGACCGTAACTGTGGTTGCTTATCCTCGCTAACGTGGCCCTCGGACAAAGGGTCCTGGCCGGAAACTTTGTTCACGCGAGGCTTGCCCGAGACTCCGCCATCTTTCGCGTTGTTTGTATTCGCCGCGCCATTTGAGCTGCTCGCGACTTCGGAAACACCACTGGCACGTCGGGCCGCGGGTTGGGTTGATTTGGTGGCTGGCGTAGCAAGCCCCAGCTCTTTGAACAACGCGTTCACGACGTTCTCGTCGAAGCCCTCGTCAATGTAGTTTTGATACCGGACCTTGAGCGGCCAAAGAGCCAGGATGGCCTCCTGAGCTTTTTTCTTCGCTTCGGCGATCATTGGTGCATTATCATTTCTCGCCATAGGAATCCCCGGCACCGCTGAGGGCCCTTGAGTGGTGGCAGCGTTCTGCGGCGGCGAGTATGAACCCGAACCAACAGAGTGGTTAAGACTTGGTTCCCATTCTTCGTCCGCAGACGAGACCCGCCTCGCAGTATCGTCAGCTGCGTCTAGTCGTGGTGTGTTGTTGTCGTATATCGATGAGTCGTCTGCGTCGCCTATACTTCCACGGCCTTGTGTCGAGTTGGCAGACCGGACTTTGTCGCTCTGGTCCTTTGGCTCATAGAGGTCTTCGAATTCTTCAAATTCACCTTCGCTGAGCTCCGGGGGGTGATTCGGAATCTCGGGCGCGCGTGATAGTGGGATCTTTGCTGTCAGTGATGCCCAGTCTGACTGAGATGTCACATTCGTATGTGTGCGCTCGAGGTCGTTGGAAGCCTGCCGAGGCTGGAAGTGTGCAAGCGCGCCTCGTCCAGACTGGCTTGGAGCCGGTGGGGAGCCGAATGCGAGTCCGGGAATCATGTTGAAGCTATGCGCGGCGCTGTTATTCGTCAAGTTTTGCATGCTCATGTTCAGGCCCGGCGGTGAGCTCATGCTGAAGGAGGAAGCAGCAGTCATGTTGAGCGAAGACTGCTGTCGCTCGTGGCTTGCGTTTCCTTGGGCAGCCATGCCGGGTATATGATTTCTTGACATGCTGAAGAGCAGGTCCGGGGGGGAGGCCGTCGTGGCGGTTTTGTTATCCGGAGATTCTGCGTTGCGCTCTCAGGGCAGGGACGCGCGCGTTGGAGGATGATTCGTTTGTGCCATTCGCTACACCATCGGGACGTCGCGGCGCTTGTCGTGACAGGCCGCAGCTGTGTCGTGCAGTGGATGGCAGTCGCGACTTGTTTTGGCCAACAGAGAATGGAGAAGGCGCGAACAGTTACTGAGCAGTGATCGGATGCGTGCGACACTGCCAGAGTTCTTTGATCTTCGTCCAACGTTCGAATCGGCCTTGATGGAATTTGAGTGGGGACAAGAGGATGGGACGGTGGTGTCGCAGGGACATTGGTTATTCTCCAAAGCGAGACATGCAAGTAAAGGGCGGCAGACGCGAAAGCGCAGCGCGCGAAGGCCGGCGCGGCTGGGGTCGACCGACTCAGTAAAGCAGGATGAACGGGCGGCGGCCTACCGCACTGGGCCCACTTCCAAGGCCACCGCCGAGCCATTCACAAGGCACCACTCCGCCATTGTTTACTTTGTCCTTGCCGTTGCTGGGTCCTGGCACCCTGCCCGCATGTCAACACCCACCGCTCGGGTCGTCAACGATAGTTATTGCATCACCACCGCTTGCGATTCATAACAGTTCCCGTGGCACCTGCGACGCTTCACTTTCCTGATCTCGGGGTCTTCCCATTGTTCTCCCCAGAGCCGGCTCTTTTCATCTGTTGCCCTTCCCACTTCTCCCAACTCACCTCAGGCGCTGGCTTGGTGGCATCAGCGACAACACGGCTGCGAAGCACCGCAGGAACGGGCGTCACGAGCTCTGGCAAACATAATACGACCAATCGATCCTCATGGCTCAAGGCTCCGTCGCCTGATACGGAAGCAACAACTCACAAGCACGCGTGCCGTAGGGCAACACTCGACAGCAGCACACCATTGCTGCTGATTGCCCCTCACACCACGTCGCTCGTCACGGTCAGGCAGTATGTCGCAGCGGCGCAATCCATTTGCCCGTATGGGCTCGCCTTCGGCCACTCCAGCTCCCGGCACCCCCGAAAGACCAAAATCAGCCGTGTTCACACAGTCCCCTCTCTCAGGGGCACGGTCACCGCCACCACAGAATGTTCCTTCACATACTCGAGGCCAGAGCCAGAGTACAATGGGTGTCGTCCTAGCTCCGACAACCAGCACCTCCAGGCACTACAGAGAGGGTTCGAAAGGAGTCAGCATACCGTCTGGAACGTTTGCGCCAGCCTTCATCAAGACAGAAGACATGAGGCGCAGTATCGACGTTGTCAAGGGTATCGAGGGCGAGAATGACTTCTCTGGCAAAAGATACGTCTGGCTCCGCGACCCCGAGACAGCCTTTGTGAAGGGGTGGGTGGTCGAAGAACTTGGTGGTGGGAAGCTGCTTGTGCAATGTGATGATGGCACAGTAAGTAGTGTTCTATGACACGCCACAAGCTGGTTGCAGCCATGCTCCGTTCTAACAAGATCATTAGCAACGCGAGGTAGAGGCCGAAACGGTCGATAAGGTCAATCCTGCAAAGTTCGAGAAAGCCGACGACATGGCCGAGCTCACCCACCTCAACGAGGCGTCCGTCGTCCACAACCTACACATGCGCTACCAGTCCGACCTTATCTACACATACTCGGGGCTGTTCCTTGTCACAATCAATCCGTATTGTCCACTACCCATATACACGAACGAGTACATCAACATGTACCGGGGTCGTAACCGTGAAGACGCGAAACCTCATATATTCGCAATGGCGGACGAAGCCTTCCGCAACCTTGTCGAGGAAGGGACGAACCAGAGCATCCTGGTGACAGGAGAGTCTGGTGCAGGCAAGACAGAAAACACGAAGAAGGTCATCCAGTATCTTGCGGCGGTCTCTCAGTCTGAATCACCAGTCAAGAACCGAGGCCAGAACTCGAATCTCTCCCAACAGATCTTGCGCGCCAACCCTATCCTCGAAGCCTTTGGAAATGCTCAGACGGTCCGGAACAACAACTCATCGAGATTCGGAAAATTCATCCGGATAGAGTTCTCACGAACTGGCACAATATCGGGTGCATTCATTGACTGGTATCTTCTGGAAAAGTCCAGAGTCGTCCGCATAAACGCTCAAGAGCGCAACTACCACATCTTCTACCAGCTGCTGAAGGGCGCAGATGCGACAATTAAGAGGGAGTTCCTGCTTGAAGGCCTGTCCATGGACGACTTCGCGTACACCCGGGACGGCCATGACACAATAGCGGGCGTCTCGGATCGCGAAGAATGGGAATCACTCATGGAGGCCTTTCATGTGATGGGCTTCTCTGCCCAAGACCAACTTGCCATCCTGCGAACTGTGGCCGCTGTCTTGCACCTTGGCAACATTAGCGTTGTGAAGGAAAGCCGCATGGCAGACCAGGCTCGTCTTGCGCCTGACGCGAAAGCTGTAGCTGCCAGAGCCTGCAAGCTTTTGGGAGTCCCCCTTGAGCCATTCTTGCAAGGCCTCCTTCATCCAAAGGTGAAGGCTGGTAGGGAATGGGTCGAGAAGGTGCAGACACCAGACCAAGTTCGTCTAGGTCTTGACGCGCTGGCCAAGGGCATCTACGAGAGAGGTTTCGGCGATCTGGTCACCCGAATCAATCGCCAACTCGACAAGACCGGCATGGGCATGGACGACTCGCACTTCATCGGAGTTCTGGATATCGCTGGTTTCGAGATCTTCGAGGAGAACAGCTTTGAGCAGCTTTGCATCAACTACACGAACGAGAAGCTTCAGCAGTTCTTCAATCACCACATGTTTGTTCTGGAGCAAGAAGAGTACGCGCGGGAACAGATCGAGTGGCAATTCATTGACTTTGGCCGCGACCTTCAGCCAACGATCGACCTGATTGAGCTATCAAACCCCATCGGTATCTTCTCCTGCCTAGACGAAGATTGCGTCATGCCCAAAGCCACCGACAAGTCGTTCACTGAAAAACTCAATTCGCTTTGGGACAAGAAGTCGACCAAGTACAGGCCTACCAGGCCTGGCACGCAGCAGGGTTTCATTCTTACCCATTATGCCGCTGCCGTTGAATATTCCACAACTGGCTGGCTCGAGAAGAACAAGGATCCGCTGAATGACAACATTACTCGGCTCCTCGCTGCCTCCACGGACAAACACATTGCAAACCTCTTCGCAGACTGTGCCGAGGCTGACGATGACAGCGTCTCCACCCGCAGCCGTGTCAAGAAAGGGCTCTTCCGGACAGTGGCACAAAGGCATAAGGAACAGCTCTCAAGCCTGATGGCGCAGCTGCATTCGACGCATCCGCATTTCGTGCGTTGCATCCTGCCCAACCACAAGAAGAAACCGAAGCTCTTCAGCGGACCTCTGGTGCTTGACCAGCTTCGTTGCAATGGTGTACTTGAGGGCATCCGCATCGCTCGAACAGGTTTCCCCAACAGGCTGCCCTTTGCCGAGTTCCGCCAGCGGTATGAGGTTCTCTGCAAGAACATGCCCAAGGGCTACCTCGAGGGCCAGGCAGCGGCTGCACTCATGCTTGACAAGCTCAGCCTCGACAAATCTCTGTACCGTGTTGGCCTTACGAAGGTATTCTTCCGTGCCGGAGTCTTGGCTGAGCTTGAGGAGCAGCGCGATGCGCTCATTAGCGAGATCATGGCACGGTTTCAGGCAGTAGCTCGTGGCTACATCCGCCGTCGGAGTGCCTTCAAAAAGCTGTACAGAACCGAAGCTACCCGTGTGATCCAGCGCAACTTCAACGTGTACCTTGACCTCTCGGACAACCCCTGGTGGCAACTATTGATCAAAATGAAGCCACTCCTAGGTGCAACACGTACCGCCATAGAAGTCAAGCGCCGAGACGAGGAGATTCGCCAGCTCAACGAGAAAATGCGACTTGAGTCCGAGAACCGGAACCGCCTCGAGGAGGAGAGACGTAATTGTCACACAGAGCTGATCAGGACGCAGCAGGTCCTTGAAAGCGAGCGGGCACTGGCTCTCGATAAAGAGGAGATTTTCAAGCGCCTGCAGATTCGCGAGTCCGAGCTAGAAGACGAGCTAAAGGGAGCCATGGATGACCAGGAGAAACTCGAAGATCAGTTGGACGACCTGCTCGATGCCAAAAAGCGTGCGGAACAAGAAGTCGATAAATACCGGTCCCAACTCGAGCAAGCAGCTGCGTTGATATCACGCCTCGAAGGCGAGAAATCCGAGCTACATACTCGCGCATCCGAACTGGAGGCTGAGATCGAGCAAATTTCGCAACGACAAGCCGACCGTAGTGCCCAAGAAGCCGTTCTGGAGGACGAAATCAAGATGCTTCAGAGTCAATTGTCTTTGAAGGATCGCAAGACTAAGGATCTTGAAGCAAAGCTCCTCAAAATCGACCAGGATGCTGGCGTCAAGCTTCACACAACCCAGAAGGAACTCCAGTCGGTCAAAGTTCGTGAGCAAACACTGTCACGAGAGAACCGTGAGATTCAGCAGCAGTTATCACAGCTATCCAAGACATCCACCGACTACGAAGACCTTGTCAGGAAGAAGGAGAGCGAGCTCACCATCCTGCGGGGCGATGTCAAGAAGTTCCAGATTGAGCAACGCAATCTGGAAGAACAACGGAAGTCGCTCACCTCAGAGCGGGAAAAGAACCAGAGCCGCATGCATGATATACAGGCAGAGATGTCAGCCATGAAGTCTCAGCACTCCCAATTGCAGCGTGAGGCTGAAGACGCCAAGCGTCTGCTTCAGGCCCGACTCTCTGACGATGCACAAGCTCAGGAGAATCGGCAAGTTCTTGAGTCTCAGATCAAGGACTTGAAGGATCAGCTATTCAAAGTCCAGACAGAGCTAAGCCGTGAACGCCAGTCCAGGGACGATGTTGCACTGATCGCAGAGCATAAGTTCCAAAGTCTAAAGGACGAGCATGAGCAGCTGAAGGAGCTCAAGATCACCATCGAGAAAGAGTTGTACTTGCAGCAAGACACCCTTCGCCGCACCAAGGAAGCGAGAGCGACAGCAGAACGTGAGCGGGACGAGGCTCGCGAAGAAATCCGCAAGCTGCGTGTCGCGAAGACACAGGCCGAGGAGGCGCGCATTGCCGCAGAGGAGCGTGGTGAGCGTGTTGCCACTCGCGCAGCTCGGGAAAGGGAGGCAAGTCTACAACGCGACCTGGACGCGTCTCAAGAACGACTTGGCTGGTTCGAGGCGGAGTGCGAGAAGCTCAACCACCAGATCGAGGACCTGAACAAGTTCATGATCGACTCAGGAGAGTTCGGCCTCAAAAACGATCAAGCCAAAGAACGACTCGAACGTGAGCTCGTCACTGTCAAGGGCCGCTTGGCCGCGTCGGAGAACGACAATCGTGCATTGCTCAACAAGATCCAACAAAAGGGCCTCGAGATTGCAAGGTCTAGCTCTAAGGCCAGCGAGGCCTCGCGTGGCCAGGTGCTCGGGCTGCAAAGAGAGAAAGCAAGGATTGAGGAACAAAACAACAAGCTCAACAAGCAGCTTGGTGATTCGCAATTGACCATTGCCGGACTCGAGAAGAAAGTCGAGAAGCTTCAACTGAACCTTGAAGATCTAAATCACGAGATCGCCCGCGAGGTCACATCCAACCGGAACGCAGAGAAGAACTCCTCGAACATCACAGCCCAGCTGGCTGAGGCTAACCGTTCTTTGGAATCGGAACGCCAGATGCGGTCCCAGTCGCAGTCTACAATTCGGACCGTGCAGGCCACTTTGGACTCCCGAAGCAAAGAGCTGGAGGAACTCCGGGCGCAAATGCTGCGGGTTTTGAAGGCAGTCGACCCCGAGGTGGCCATCCCCAGTCAGGCCGATGGCAGTCACGACAGTATGATGAGCAAAAACTTCGAGATGATTAGAAAGATCGAAGAGCTTCAACAAAACCTGCGCGTCCAGACAGCAGCTCGCACCTCTGCTGAGTCTCAGCTCGCTGAGATGAGATCGAATCGCATGGACACTCCGGCAAGGGCCAGGCTGGAGGAGATCCCGCTTAATGAGGCAGGCTTCACTGGGTCTCCCACTCAGAGAAGGCCCAAAGCTCACAGTCGCCAATACTCGAACGCCACAACACCCGTTAAGCGCGGCATGGGTATCGAGAACGAATCTGTCTTCGACGACGCCAAGTCTGATCGCAACGGTGAGGCTAAGAGCTTTGATGATCGTTCGGACCTGAAGGCCGATATTGCAGAGCTCCAAAACCAGTTGCAGCTGGCTCAGATGCAGAACCGCAACCTCCAGAGCCAGCTCGACCGCTCAACCCCGGCCCCGCAAGAAGCAGGTCTTGAGGACAGCCCTTCTAGTCGCCGTGTCCAAAAGCTCGAGAAGGCCAACAGCCGTCTGCACGATATGCTTGACGACTCGGCGAAGAAGTTGTCTGTCTTGGAACGATCGATCCAGAGCGGAGACCTATCCTTGCGAGACATCCAGACCAAGTCACACGAAGAGATTCTCCAAGTTCTCAACAGCCAAGAAGAATCCCGCCGTTCACTCCTGCGTTCCCACAACGACGTGGTGTCTGAGCTTACCGACATCAAGGAGCATTTTGAGCGGATGCGTCGCGACCGAGCAAGCCTTGAGGTGGAGCTTCGCGATTCCAGGTCTGACCTTCATGAGATGAGCCTTGCCAGAGACCAGGAGGCGGCGAGCCGCGCGCAACTTCTCCAGGACTACGCGGATCTCCAAATCAGTCTTGACGCCGAGTCATCGAGACTGGCCGATGTGACTTCTAGCCTTCAGACATACAAGAGTCGTGCAGACGAGTATTTCAGTAAGGTAGAGCAAGCCGAGATCGCTGTCCTCAAGGCTACCCGAGCCGAGCAATTTGCAAGGTCGCAAGCACAGGAGGCCGAGGACACTTACGCGGAGATCATGTCTCAACGAGACAAGACCGAGGCAATCATTGAAGATCTGCAGCGTCAGAACCAACGACTTGAGGAGAAGCTGGAAGATTTGACCACCGACCATGAAGCAGCGACACAAGCCAAGAAGCGACTGCAACACGAGCTCGAGGATTACCGGAACCAGCGCGCAATCGATATCGAGGACAAGGAAGCCAGCATGGAGCAGACTCGCAAGAAGTACCAAGCAGAGTTTGCCACTTTGACCAAGGACCTTGACTTGGCTCGGGAGGAAAAACTCTACAAGCAGTCTGAGATCACGCGCCTTCGCGAGGAGCTCGATGACCTGAGGGCCAAGTGGGACGATGAGGTTCTCAACAGTACGACCTGGTCGAAGGAGAAGTCAAGACTTGATGCTACCTTGGCTGATGTCATTTCCTCGAGGGACGAGGCCGTCAATGCGCACAACGAAGCGCAGTCGAAGGTTGTCTCCCTGCTGTCCCAGGTCAGGAGCCTTCGCTCCTCCGTCGACGACATCACGGTTGAGCGCGATGCTCTCATGCGCGAGAAGCAAAGCATTGAGGCCAGACTTCAGGAGGCCAAAGCCGGTCTTGAGGACCTTGCAAATAGCGAGAGCCCGACTCTACGAAGCGCGGCCAGCACCGACAAGGAGATCCTGGAGCTCAAGTCAGCGCTCGCGCAGAACGAGGACATCACAACCGCGGCTGTGGAGAAGATGCGCCGGTCTGAGGCGCTGTCAAGTGAGGTGCAGAAGGAACTCGTCGCCGAGAGAGAAATCGCTGCCGAGTTGGCAAAGCAAAAGGCAGCGCTTGAGAAGAGCCTGAACGAGGTTCAGCTCAGGGTCGTGGATCTCGAAACCAAGGGTTACTCGACAGGCAGCCAGGACGTCAAGTTCCTGCATAAGAGAGTCCAAGAGGTAAGGCCACACCATCGATTCGTGGATAGTATGCACATGCTGACATTTATGCTCTCAATAGCTCGAGCAACAACTCGAGTCGCAGGAAGACCAACGCTCCAAGACCCAGCGATCTGCGCGCAACATCGACCGGACGGTTAAGGACCTCCAGACTCAGATTGAGCGTAAGGACAAGCAAGCGGCGCAGCTGAGCGAGGACGCCACCCGCCTGCGGGACAAGGTCGACAAGCTGCTCAAGACGATTGACGAGCTACAGTCGTCCGAGAGTGACAACCAGCTGCAAGCGAGGCGCGCCGAGCGTGAGCTGCGGGAAGAGCAAGAGAAGAGCGCCAGGCTTGCGCGTGAGCTCGACGGCTGGAAGGCTCTGCGCGGCGACAAGTCGGGGCTGAACGGCAGTGTCCGCTACGGTACGCCCGGTCTCGACGGTGCAAGACGGATGAGCGCAATAAGGGGAGCGCCCAGCGTCGCTGACGCCGACGAGACGTCGAGCTTGGCGGGCAGCGTGGAGGTGCCGCAGCGCAAGAGCAGCCTGAACAGAGCGCCCAGCATGACCAAGGGGTTCTTGTAATTGGATGGAGAAGAAAAGGGTGTTAATGGTTGACGAGTTGTGTCGAGCATTGTGCTGAACTTGAAGCATTGCATGTCGTTTTGGAGGGCTTTCGTTCGGGACAATGGGCATTGGAGACGGAGTAGGGTTGTATTTTCGGTCCATTTTGTTGCCCGCACGCAGGCAAACGCGATGGGTGGGTGGAGCAACGAGATGAGGGATGACTCGGCGGTTGTATATACGTATTTTGTTATAGTTCGCCTTTGGGGAGGCCTTGTAATAAGTAACGCACACGAGAGGCAATGATGACGCGCTCGCAATGACCGTTCCGCTTGCGACATGCAAGAGGACTGACTGACTTTGTGGCTGTGCAGATCTGGCGAAGACGGGGCACGGCATAGTGCTACTCGTTCTGTCATCGTGGATGCAGTAAGGACAACAATGAATCAGAACTACCGGACCGAACGTCGTAGGATGAACATTTTATATGTACAGCATCGATGGCAAGGTTGTACTGGATAGTTGGCCCGCGAGGAAAAGCAGCACTAAAGCTTTTGGACGAGGAATATTCAACGTCTTTTTTTCACACAGAGGGATCTCATATATGACTATAGTCTTGTTCTTTTTTTGTTGGTGTGAACTTTGTATGAAAATCATATTTGCTTGGTTGTTATGTATGAACATGCTGGCTGGCCGACTGGCTGTGTGCTCTCAGTGGTATCGAATTAAAATATTATTACAGCTTCTGCTTCTTCCTTTTTCCTTCCCCTCTCTCCGTAGGGTGGAGGGTCACCATCGTCCCGCTCAAATAATCCGAAAAACCAAAACGAACCCCTTTGGTCTTCTAATCCCCCGTCAATCCAAATATCGTGATAGAGATCGTGATGAATTCAAGAGAAAAGTATCGTATCTGCATGACCTTACAGGACCAGAGCGATGACGGCGACGAGCCCGGCGACGCCGAGACCACCTGCGCGAGCAGCGCCGGCGATGGGGATCGTGGTCGTGGCGGGAGCGGATGGGATGATGCCGCCGGTGGCCGTGGGGGGCTTGAAGGTGGACAGGGTGGTGCTGACGATTGGGCTGGGGATGTAGCTGCCGCCGCCGCTGCCGCCGCCCGGAGCGGTGGCGGTGGCGGTCGGGGGAGGGACTCCGGCGCCCGGGGCCGTGGGGTAAGCAACGGTCGGGCCGGGGACGACGGCGACCTGGGTCGAGCCGACGTTTGTGATGGTGGAGAAGTGGACCTCGGGGACGCTGACGGTGGTGCTGTAGGTGATTGTGGTGCTGGAGCTGGGGATCGTGACGCCCTGGGCATCGGTGCAGGGGACGACGGAGGTGGCGACGACCTGAATGGTCGTGTAGACGGCCGTCGGGGGCGCGGTGGCGGTGACGGTCAGAATCTGGGTGATGGTCTGGGCGCCAGTGCCGATGGCCGGGTTCTGCGGGACGTAAGGAGCGCAGATGCCCTGGAAGTACTCGACGGCCTCCTTGATGATGTCGTCGGTCTCACCGTGGGCGTACATGCAGTCGAAGACACTGGTGACGAACTTGGAGTCCGGGCAGTAGCAGCTCGAGTCGGTGTTGTCAATGCACTTGACGATGAAGAGCCAGGTGTTCAGGCACGAGGGGACGACGGGCGGGCAGGGCGCGGTCTCGAGCGGGGGAGGAGCCGGGAGGCTGCCGGTGCTGGAGGGAGGTGTGACAGGAGTCGTCGGGGGAGCAGACGGGGTGGTGTCAACGACGGGGTAAGTCGTGGTGCCCTGGGGAGGAGTGCTTGAAACAGTGGTGTCAACGACGGGGTAGGTCGTGGAGCCCTGAGGAGGAGTGCTAGACTCAGTGGTGACAACGAGGGTGGTGCTGCTGGTGGTCGGGACGCCCGCGGTGCTGGTGGTCGAGGCGCCCGGGACAGTAGAGCTGGAGTCGGTGCCGACGGGAACGGAAGCAGTGCCGGTCGGGACGGTGCTCGAGCCGCTGTTGGTGCCAGGGGGGATAATGACTGAGTAGGTGTCCTGGGAACCGGGCACAGAAGATGTGGTGGCAACGCTCGCCGTAGGGGCAGTGCTCGCCGTGGTGACGCCGGGGGAGCTCACAGTGCTCAAGGTGGTGGCGGTGCTGCTGCTAGCAGAGCCGGTGGGAACAGTGACCGAGTAGGTGTCCTGAGGGGGGGCAAAGGTCGAGGAGGTGGTGCCAGGGACGGACTTGGTGGTGTAAGTGTCAACAGCCGGGGAAGAAGTCGTGGCAACAGTGGACGAGCTGGCCGTCGTCACGGTCGCCGGAGGGGGCACAACGGGGTAGGTGCTGGTGCTGGTCGGGGGCTTGACGACCGGAGGCTTCGAGGTGGGAGGAGGCGTGTTGTCGTCGCAGTCGAAGCCGATGCTGGGAATGGCAAAGTCACAGCCGTCGTGGGGGAGCTGGGGCTGGTGAGGGTAGACAATGGTAACATCGGTGGCACCACCGCACTGGTTGTTGGGGACCGTCGTGCCAGACTTGGGGCAGTGATGACGCTGCTTGCAGATCTGGCCGTTGGGCATGCCGTAGTGGAACTCGAGGTCACAGTCAAAGGCCGTCTCGATCTGGATCTCCTTGATCGTGGTCTTCTTGTTGCCGGCAGAGACGTCACAGCTCATCTGAGGGCTCTGGTCGCGCGACTTGTAGGCCTTGCCCGTGATGCTCTTGTCCTGGAACGTGCGAGGGCCGAGCTCGCTGCGCTTGCTGAACTTGTTGACGGCCTGGAAGCCCTTCCAGCGGAAGCCCTTGTACTTGTCAAACTTGCCGGGAGTGAGATCCTGCCAGTTGAGACCCGACTTGTACTCATCGAGACAGTGGTTGTTCGAGTTGCCCGGGCAGGTGAAGGGAGGGGCATTGTGGAAAAAGGTGGCGCTGACTGAGCCGAGGCTGGCAGCCACGGCAAGGACGGCGGAGGCCTTCATCTTGAGAGATGGGAAGCAGAAAAGGTGGCTTGGTAGAGAAGAATGCGTAACACGTCTAGTGTACTGTTGTTGTGAAGGCGAGCTCAACACAGGGGAAGGCTCGGAGCGAAAGTAATATGGATGTTCCAAACGGAAGTGTCGTGTGAAGCAAGCTGGAGCGAGTGAGCTTGGCCTTTGTTTGCGAGAGATACCGAAGAGAAAGCGCAGGGATTAATGCCGTCTAGGCAGAACGAATGCGACTGAGAGGAAAAGGGAAACACGAGAGTGACTGAAGATGGATGGTGAGATGAGCCTCCAAGAGAAGGGCACAAAAGAGAGCCAAGCGTCCGGAGGATATATAGCAAGCAGCCATCGTGAGTTGACCGACCCCTGGCCGAAGCAGCCGCATCTCGCCCCCAGCCGATTCCCCCATCTGGCAATGGCCAAGCCTCTTTGACTGGTTGGGGGAACTTCCTTCTTGCCAGGGGGGCGGGCCAGGGTGTGCTGTTCTCGGAGCTCTCTGGGCCACCGGATTGCCCAGGATGTCCTTTGGCCTTTCAGTTGAGGCGCTTCGGGAGCGCGCGGTTGCAAGGGTGGCCCGCTGGCAGCGTTGCAGAACACTCCAACACGAGCAGGCAAAGCAACCGCCCTCGAACATGAAACAAACATGCTTGTCAGGCACCCGGAGCCAGCCCTCGGTCTTTAGCGGGAATGCAGGCGGCCACCGGAGCCGGCCATCTGCACGGAGCGACCTGGAGAGCGCATGCAGACGTGCAGGATAGGATGCTCGCGCGCGAGTCGTCTTCGGCTGGGTCGATGCATTGCATAGCATAGCATAGGATCCCATAGCATCGCATAGCACAGCCTCTGCCAGAGGTTGCGCGTCGTGGTCACAGGTACATGAAGCCGACGACACCGGAAAACCTTGGAGCTGGAGGCGACTCTCTGTTGCCTCAGGTCTTGCTTGGTGTCGACCTGAGAGCTGGTGCCGTGCGGTATGCCACGCGATGTCGACAGATCGAACCGGGCATTGTCTGAAACGTGCTCCGCCACGATGCGTGCTTATGCAAGGTACCGCATGCACACAATGAACAAAGAGGAGCTACTCCTCTGGACGCAGTAGGCTCTGCCTGAAGCTGGAGGCGCCCCCTCCACACCAGAGACGGCCAGGGGGGTGCGGGTGCTGGTGGCAGGGGTTGGCCACCTCGGCGGCAGTCGTTTCTTCTCGAGTGTTGGCACCGATTCGCCTGTTGATTGCCCCGATCTCTCAGGTGGGCTTCTACTGGCATCCATGGAAGGGTGCCTGCCCTGAAGCCGCAGCCAGTGCTGAATGGCAATGAGTGGTGGGAGTGATGGAGGCAGCGACGTGCCGCACCATACCGAGCAGCCGCGACGCTAGCGTGGTATGCTCGCGAAGGAGCGAGATCCCCTCGTGATGCGCGGCTACATGCCTCAAGGTCCCTAGGGCTCGGCGATGATCTCTGGCGTCCGGCGCGTAGAGAGATCCCGCCAGCCGTTGCCGCGGCTGCTTTGCTGTGAGGATGACGTCGGTGCAAAGACAATGTCTTGGGCTATCTTTAGAGGCGGGCGGCATGCACCTGAGCGCGTAAACGGCCGGCGGCGGGAGCGAAAGTTGGGCACAGACTGGCGCTGGCGGTTGTCGATGGATTTCGCGCCGGGCCAAGACACTGTCGAGCGATCATGGCCCGCCGATTGGCCTGCCGCGGAGCGGAGCTCATGGAGCTCTGCCTTTTCCCATCGGCGCCCGTCCCTCCTTCCTCTGTGGACGTGCGTGTCGCCAGGAACGAGCGGCAGCACCTGCACAACCCCCGGCCCTGCCCAGAAAGCTTGTCCTCTTTCCCTGGCAGGCTGGCTTACTGGTGGTGAATCTCCCTGAACCCCTCCGTTTCAGGGCCGTCGTCGCCCAGTCGTAGGAGGAATCGCTGGCGGATCGTTCGTTGGGCTGGGAGGGACGGGCTAGGGAGGGGGGGTCTCACCTGAGACGACCCCTGCTCACGAGCTTTTCGCCAAGGTTGTTCAGCCACGCCGTATCAGACGACACAGGGGTCGTCGAGTGAGAGTGACGACAGCTCTCTCCTTCTTGTTGTGCCGTGATGCGGGTTTGACCAGGAGGGCGCCGATGATCCGAGAGGGTTCAGCTCGTCTCTCGTCAAGTCGCCAGGTGACGACAAGGGCAGTGGCGACAGAGATCGCGGGACGTTCTGATTGAGATATCTGCTCTCGGGCAAGAACGCTTTGCAGTTCTTCTTCCACGTGCAATATCGAGTCGACCGGAGTTGTCTATGCTCAGAGTGCTTGGCATCTTGTTCAATGTCAAGAGAGAAAACCCCTGCCGTGAGATCCTGACACCGGCAAATGGGGCGTCTGCCATGTGGCGATCACATACGTCTTGGCATCTCATGTTTCACAGACTTGCAAACAAGACCCCTCTGAGATCGTGACACAACGACATTCCAGCACAAGTGCGTACGCACGGGCTCAATTAAATGATTGAGAGTTGTTATCGGCGTCCGTTCGCAATATCGATTCGAGTTCCGCTCGTGGTAGTCTTGGAAATATCCATGGTCTTGCTTAGTACGACAGAGTCGGACTTTTTACACGGTATAGACTTTCTGCACCCTATTGCCCACCCTGCTGCATCTTCTTCATCCTCTCCTCGGCCGCCCGCGCCCTGCGCTCCCGCTCTAGCCTCATCTTCTGCGCGGGCGTTAACCCGCGGGCCTCCTCCTCGCGCCGGTCCTGCGCCGTCATCGCCTTGGTGCGGTCCAATATCCCCGGCCCGCGTCCGGCCTTGTCCGGCGCCACCTTGGGTCCTTCCGTCTTGAGCCTCTCCTCCTCGGCCGCACGCCGCTCGGCCTCCTTCTTCTCGGCCTCCTGCCTCTCGCGCTGGTCCCGCCGCTCCGCATCCGCACGCTTCATCGCCGCGGGGACCCTTGCCGCGTCCCAGTCCCACTTGTCCTCGCCGGCCTCATCGCGGGCCACACGGAAGGCGTCCCTCGTCGACCGGTCGCCAGCGAGCTCGAAGGGCGTCTTGCCCTCCCGGTTCTGCACCGTCGGGTCCGCGCCACCCTTGACGATTAGGCCAGACACCAGGGTTGCCGAATTCATGCTCGCGGCTATGTGCAGGGTTGTCGGCGCGTGGTAATTTTGTGGCGCATCCTCGGGCTGGAACTTGAAATTTGGTGGTATACTGTTGTTCTGAAAGTACGACAACAGTGCGGGGAGCTTGGAGCGCCGCACGAACGCCTGCAGCTGAGTCGTGTGCAGCAGGGCGGTCTCTTCCTCCTCGGTGAGTTTCGGCGCCGCGGGTTTCGAGGGTTTTGGCGTTGCCGTGGCCGACCGGCCCTGCTCTGGCGTCTTCGTCTTGTCCACGGGGATGATCTCTTGCACTTTCAGCCGCGTCAGCTCGATGAAGGACCGCATGAGCTCGTTCTGCGTCGCCCTTCGGGTGTTGAACGGGAACCCCTTGATCCTCGGGTCGTTTGCTCGCAGGACGCGGCCTGGGTAGTCATCGTAGAGTACGCGGCGGTTGCCGATGCCGCTCGCGCGGATGAAGAGGTGTTCGGAGCTGTCGATCAGGTCCTTCCACTCGCCCAGCAGCGCGCGCACATCGGTGATAAGGGCCTGCTCATTGGCGCGGCGGATGTTGGATCCGGCCGAGTGCGCCTTGCCCTTGGCGTTGTCGTTGGCAGACTGCGAGCCACCCTGCTTCCGGCGTGTCGTGTATCTGTGGAAGGTCTTGTGGTGCAGCACCGTGGCCTCCCGGTTCAGAGGCCCAGAGTGCTGGCCGTGCTTGGTCTGCCGGGGTGGGAGGGACACGATCATCGCGGCAAAGTGGCCACCGCCGATCATGCATAGGAACACATGAGGGCTCTGGTACACTGCGGCAGGGTAGCGTCCGGCGGCATCAGGCTTGGGCACAGGCATGGGCTCGAGTTGCTTCGATCGTATCTTTTCGACGATGCTCGTCTCTTGTGACAAATCCTCCGCTGTGAATATGGATCGATAGATACCGAAGTATGTGTTAGTCGGTAGGAGGGGCGAGCTGAACCATAGAAGCGGCGGCTTCCCACTGGTCTTTGGGTTCTTGCTCGACGCCGATAACGATTGCTCGTCATCATTGGCGTCAGTCGTGTTGTTGTTGGCCAGCGAGAGGTTCGCCTGCTTCTTCAACAGCGCAGTCAAGGTGGTGTCCTTCCGCGCCTCCTCGTCCTCGTCAGTCTCCGAGGAGTCAGACCCTGACAAGCTCTCATCGAGGTCGCCGATGAGCTTCTCAAACTCTGCTTCCGTTACCGGGGCTTGGCCGCGCAATTTTTGCTTGAGATTGTAGTGATGAAGGTCGGACCTGAGGTGGCTTCTCTGGTCCTGCACATTGATGAAAGACAGCCGACATATCGAGCAGGCCTGGGAGCCGACAGGACCATCTGCTTCGTTGGAAGCACCCTGGACGTCGCCACTACTGGTTTCCGGGCTGGTTGGTGCCGGCACTATTACATCGGCATCATCCTCCTGTCTCGGGGTCAAGGAGTTCAATACCTCCGGAGGCAGGTCGTAGACTAGAGGCACACTGACGTCAGGGGCACGCTCCCGCAGCAGGTGAGGGGCGGCATCTACTCACGATAGAGGGGTCTCTTGAGGACATCGGCCTGCTTGGGCGGCATGGTCGCAGTAACAGGGTATTGACGCTGATACAATGACAGGAGATTGATGATGGATTCGCGATTATGCTTCCGGGCTTTTTCCCTCCTCAATGCAAGTGACGTGACGCTTCTTAAGGGTCTTCGATTGCGCTTCGATTGGCGGGGCTGGCTACAGCGTAAAGGGAAGTGAGAGACCAGTGGGGCGCCGGCTTGCGCCCCGTCCGTCGTGACTCAATCGGCAACGCCCTCACCAACTCCGCCACAACGCACGCCTCTGCTTTGTCAACCTTGGGACCTCGAGCCCGCCGAAGAGCATCGTTTACTTTGGCGTGAAACCAGGAACATTGCATTTCACTGGAGAGAGGCACTTAACATGCCTCCAGCCTACAACCGGCCAACTCCGAGCCAGAGACTAGCCTTCGGAAGAATATTCTGCTCCCTCTGTGTGAGATGCTAGTTAGTTCACATCGAATGAGCTATTGCTCTGCGCTGCACGAAATCCTTGTCGGCAATGTCTCCCTTCTTTATAAGGTATACTGATTGCAATTTACATTGGTTGGCTGGCCATTGAGAACGATAAGCACTAGTGATTTCTGGACCTCGGCTTCCAGAGCTTATATGCGATACAATAGGTACCCTGCTTTGAAATCTGTAGGCGTCGTGAGATTATCATGGAAGGTCAATGCTTGTGCCTCAACTAGCACCACAATTTTGTTCAAATCAAGTTACCATCTGGCGGCAGCCACTGCCGAGCTCTGTGATGACCCAGCGAGACTCTCGCTCCAACATGACTGACCTCAAGAAAACCGCATCGAATTCGCCCGACTTTCCTCTCGCAGGTCTCGCTCGCGACGGCTGGTCCACCGACGACCGCGCGACGGCGACATGTTACTGTGGCAGCGTGCAATTATCCTTCGTAAGCCAGAGAGGAATAACCGGCTCCTAGTCTTAGGCTCGTTCTACGACCACTTTTAAACAAGGCTGACTCCCTCTCCAGCCAACGCGTGGACGTGGCCTCGGTGGCCGCTTCATCTGCCACTGCCCTGACTGTCGCAAGATCACAGCCTCCATGTTCGCCACAAACTTCACCATTGCCGACGAGTACTTGGTCCACGAGAGAGGCCAGGACAAGCTCAGCACATTCGGCCAGTCCGACACCATCACGAACAACCGGACCATGACGAACCACTTCTGCGGGACGTGCGGCACGCTCATGTACCGCGTGGGCAGCGGCTGGCCGGGCTACAGCATCCTGCGGCTCGGCACGGTGGACGATTTCAGCCTGCACGAGACGAAGCTGCGGCCGCAGGTTGAGCAGTTCGTGGACTGCAGGGTTGGATGGCTTGATGGCGCGAAAGGGGAGGACGGGGTCGGGAAGATGCGCGAGACGGGGAGACAGTTTGGTGGGTTCGAGAAGACTGCCGGGAACCCCAAGCCTGGGACGCAACAGGTGGATGTCGAGGTGAAGAGCAGTCTATGAGACTGGCAAGTGTTACAATTGTCGCTGAACCGCAGCGGAGTACCAGGATGACTGCACTGGATATGCCGCGATTGTGCAATGCCGTTGTCCTTGAGGACCACAATAGCGTGATTGTCCTGCAGCCGCCGTGCGTTGTGTTGCATTTCATCTACCGTCCCGGTATGCCTAGCCGCAGCCGGCCTTGCCGTCGAAACCTTTTTTTCCGGCTGACGTGTTGCTCAAGTGTTTTTGTTCATTAATCATACAGTGTATGGGTGGTTCACTGGGATTCCGTAATCGCTGTACCCCTCTCCGTTCAGTTCGCACGATTTACATGCTTGTCTGGAAAGCAAAGAGCATGAATGAGTTATTGCCAGAAGCCACTGGGGCACGAAACCTCTGTATTCTGGACCTCACTGAGAGACCTGTATACCTTGTTGCTCTTAATCCTTGAGTTTGCACTTAGGTGTGTAATCACGAAAGAACCTTGGAGAACCAGCTTCATCGCAAAGATCTGGGCTCGCCTCAGTGCGCAGACATTGTGTTGCTGCCTCGAGACATTCGGATATAATTGCAAGCCATCGTCCGACTTTGACCGTGAAGCCGTGACCTCTACAATGTTCGCATGTGTCGCATCTCGGACAAACTGCTCACGGGTCTTTGTCGGCATTGTGGAGCCAACCTTCGACAGGCGGGATGCCCGAAAGAGTCATTCGGCAGTGGGGTACCCCACGTCATTGAAGAAATCTGGTGGGGTGCTGTCTCAATGTGCTTCGGAGCAGTCGAGTTGTTCGAGGACCAGCAACCTGGCAACATTCCTCTCCCATTGTCGGGAGTTACTACCATAGCTGTCTACAACAGCAAGAAACTGATAGGACCGAAACGGCCCGCGCGCGGCTACCACCCTCGAGCACCATGAAGCAACGATTCTCGTCACTCGACGTCAAGGTCATAGCTCACGAGCTGTCCGAGAGCTTGACCTCCCTGCGAGTCTCCAACATCTACGATCTGTCCTCGAAGATCCTGCTCTTCAAGTTCGCCAAGCCTGAAGACAAGAAGCAGATGCTCATCGACTCCGGCTTCCGCTGCCACCTGACAGGCTTCACCCGCACGACATCGGCCTTCCCCTCGCCGTTTGTGCAGAAGCTGCGCAAGGTCCTCAAGACCCGGCGCGTCTCGGCCGTCAGCCAAATCGGCACCGACCGCATCATCGAGTTCCAGTTCAGCGACGGGCAGTACCGCCTATACCTCGAATTCTTCGCCAGCGGCAACATCATCCTTACCGATCGAGATCTTAAGATCCTGACGCTCCTGCGAAATGTGCCAGAAGGAGAAGGGCAGGAACCCCAGAGAGCGGGTCTCAACTACTCGCTAGAGAACAGGCAGAACTATGGCGGCGTGCCAGACCTCACCAAGGAGCGGGTGCGCAATGCGCTGCAGAGCGCAGTGGACAGATCAAAAGCAGCCAACGCGGCTGGCAAGAAGATCAAGAGAAAACCTGGAGACGAGCTGAGGAAGGGACTGGCAACCACGATACTGGAGCTCCCACCGATCCTGGTCGACCACGCGATGAGAGTGACTGGCTTCGACTCTACGATACCACCGGCCAGTGTTCTTGAAGACGACGGTGTGCTCGACAAGCTTCTTACTGCCCTACAAGAAGCACGCAAGATTGTAGACCAGGTCACCAGTTCTGCTACGTGCAAGGGCTATATATTAGCGAAGAAGGACCCCAAGGCAGAAGGCACAACAGAGCAGGAAGATGGAGCCGAGAACCAGAAGAAGCCGACAGGCCTGCTGTACGACGACTTCCACCCATTTCTTCCCCGCCAGTTTGAGGACGACCCAGCCTATACAGTTTTGCCCTTTGAGAACTTCAACAAGCTGGTGGACGAGTTCTTCTCGTCCATCGAAGGGCAAAAACTTGAATCGCGTCTGACCGAGCGTGAGGCGGCTGCGAAACGCAAGCTAGAAGCTGCCCGGGCGGACCAGAACAAACGCATCGAGGGACTCGCACAGACGCAGACCCTGAACCACCGCAAGGCTGAGGCCATCGAAGCAAATGTGGAGCGTGTTCAAGAAGCAATGGATGCGGTCAACGGCCTTATCGAGCAGGGCATGGACTGGCACACTATTGGAAAGCTTGTAGACAGGGAGAGGCGAAAAGGCAACCCTGTGGCTGCCATCATCAACCTTCCGCTCAAGCTCGAAGAAAACACAATCACTCTGGTTCTAGGCGAAGCAGAAGAGGACGAGGACGAGGATGCCTCTGAGACCGACTCGGAAGACTCAGACGCAGAGTCAACTTCCTCGGGACCTTCCACATCAGCAGCTCGATCGAACGGCAAGGACCAGAGGCTGCTCGTCGACATCAACCTGGCCATCTCTCCATGGAGTAATGCCAGAGAGTACTACGACGAGAAGAAGTCAGCAGCCGCAAAGCAGGAGAAGACGACCAAGCAGTCTGAGATTGCGCTCAAGGGTGCAGAGCAAAAGATCGCCGCGGAGCTGCGCAAAAGTCTCAAGCAGGAAAAACCTGTCCTGCAACCAATCCGTCGGGAGCACTGGTTTGAGAAGTTTGACTGGTTCATCTCCTCTGACGGATACCTCGTCCTCGCTGGTGGAGATGCGCAGCAGGACGAGATACTCTACCGCCGATACCTCAAGAAGGGAGATGTGTATCTCCATGCGGACCTCAACGGTGCTTCTAGCGTAATCATCAAGAACAACCCGTCAACTCCTGATGCGCCCATTCCTCCCTCCACGCTTTCGCAAGCTGGTACGATGGCGGTTTGCACCTCGTCAGCTTGGGACTCGAAAGCCGGCATGTCTGCGTACTGGGTCAACGCGGACCAGGTTTCCAAATCGGCACCAACCGGCGAATACCTTCCTCCGGGAAACTTCATGATCCGTGGCAAGAAGAACTTCTTGCCCGCCGCTCAGCTTGTCCTTGGTTTTGGTCTTATGTTCAAGATCACTGAAGAGAGCAAAGCTAAGCATGTCAAGCACCGCCTGTACGACTTGCCAGAAGGCATGGCACCTCTCATATCGGATGAGGTGCAAGAGGCCGGCGAGACGGAGGCGGGTAGCCAGGAAGCACCTGATCAGCTCTCTGACGACGAGGATGCGGAGACCAACGAACAGCAACGAAACCCTCTGCAGCGCGGAGACAATGCAGACTACGAGGAGACGGATGAGCAGGATGCAGAGCTAGCGGAAGACGCAGCCAGACTCGATGTTGCTGATGACAAGGCCCGCACTCCCGAGCCTACAGAGTCTCTGGCGCATTCTCAGCCTGAAGCGGCGGAAGATGCTGAGCACGACAAGGACGAAGTCGATCAAGAGGACACTTTGGACGAAGTGGAAAATGACGCCACGAGCACAGTCGCGGACAGCGAGATCGCCACACCCAGCAATGGTTCCGGCAAAGCGACGCCGAGAATGAACCAAGGGCCTAAGAAGCCACAGCCGCCGAAGAGAGGGCAGCGTGGCAAGGCGAAGAAGATAGCAGCCAAGTACAAGGACCAGGACGACGAGGACCGCGCGGTGATCGAATCCCTTATCGGCTCAGCAGCTGGCAAAGAGAAGAAAGATGCCGAGGCTCAGGCCCGTGCCGAGAAAGAGGCACAGCAGGCTGCCGCGCTCGAGCGGCGGAAGAAGATGCTGGCGCGGCAGCAGCGAGAAACGGCCGAATATGAAGCTATTCGCGCGCAGATGCTTGAGGACGGCTTCGATGCACTGGACGAGAGTGAAGTCGCCAACCTGTCTCTGGTCGATGCGCTTGTCGGATTCCCTCTTGCGAGCGACGAGATCATTGCCGCCATTCCCGTGTGTGGGCCGTATGCGGCGCTCGGTAAGCTCAAGTACAAGGTTAAGTTGCAGCCGGGACCGCAAAAGAAGGGCAAGGCCGTCAAGGAGATTGTCGAGTTCTGGAGAGGTGCCTCGACCAAGAAGGGTGTTGTTGATGAGAACAGTCAGGACAAGGAGAAGATGTGGCCGCGCGAGGTAGAGCTGATCAAGGGACTAAGGCACGAGGAGATGATCAATGTCGTCCCTGTTGGCAAAGTGAGGGTCATGCTCTCTGGTGGTGCAGGAGGTAGCGGCGGTGGAGGGGGTGGTAATCAGGGCAAAGGGAAGGGTAAAGGTGGAGGAAAGAAGAAGTGATAACCCTGATATTCTTCAGAGGCACAATAGGATAGTCTAAGTGAAAGTGAGACAACCTGAATGCTTTCAGGTTATGATCTCTGGACAAATGCAGGAGAGTGATGAACAGCCAAACCCCAATGTGGCGAATCTCGACCTCGAAATTGCCGTCCAATGTAAGCATCTCACATATGGGAGGACGAGCAGGGCACGCGTGATCGAGTGCCGTCGCCGTTTGTTCTTCGCATGACGTCCGGATGCTGCGCTA
This sequence comes from Microdochium bolleyi, assembly GCA_001566295.1. Lineage (NCBI taxonomy): Eukaryota > Fungi > Ascomycota > Sordariomycetes > Xylariales > Microdochiaceae > Microdochium > Microdochium bolleyi. Next base: position 970,817 of record KQ964247.1, read on the forward strand.
GGCGTTCAAGCAAATGGCAGCATTCCTCGTCACGCACACAATCAGGCATGAAGCAGCATTCCAAACTCCTTCCCTTGCCCTTATAAGGACGTGAAGCACCCTCCCGCTTCGGAAAACTCTTTCAACGACTCTCAAGTATCTCTCAATCGGCACACCAACAACAAGCCCAATCGCCACGTCGCTAGGGACCACTTCCAGTCCAGGATTACACATGGGAATGCACTGAAGAGGTCAACATCATGCTCAGAAACATACAGCCAACACCTCACACGACCCCAAGCAGCATGCACCAAGACCATGATGGCTTTTCCGTGGTTCTACAATTCGATACCCATGGTGGCCCTTAGTGGTAGCCGTATGACAACCCGGAGGGCGTGCATTGGGCTGGACTTCGGCACATCGGCTTTCAATACCTGACTACAGTACCTACGGATGAGACTATCGACCGGGTCACTGAAGGCGTCGGCATATTCCACAGACTTGGACAACCTCAAGCGCGGATCTTGAGCTATGAGATTGGAGACGCGAAAGCGACGCGCTAGCCTGCGCTCCGGACGCGTCCGGAGCGCGAGCACTCAACACGTGCTTCTGCGACGGGCACTCGACAATTTCCGGCCACAGTACCTGGCACCATCTCCTTTGCCACTCGGTGCTGCTCGAATGGCAGCGGCACTGTGAGGGCAGTTCCAATAAAGCGGCCAGAACAGTGGCGTCCACCACTGGCGCCTGCAGGCGGAAGGCCAATTTCAATCGGCCGCGGATCCATGGCCAACAAGGTCGCGTCGCTCTCCGCTGGGCGTCCAAATTTGGGTTACGGGCTGTGGGCCAAGTGCGTTTGGGGTTTATTGTTGCCATGGCAACCAGGGGCACAGGTCCAGCTCGACAAGGATAGCGCACAGCCGATCTGTCAGGAATGGCGGCGCCCGGCGCTCCCGGTTCGTGCCCTGTTGCCGAGGTCCTGGGCACGTCTTCATGGGTCAAATCTGTGGTTACAGACTCGAGGGAGCAAGTTGCAAGACGACATGTCCCCGATCGGAGAGCCGCACTCGATGCGATGGGTACTCCTGATCCCGGCCCAATCGCAGAGCTGCCACGAAACGAAGAAAGCTCATCGAGGACTGCGGGGAACACTATCGGCTTTCTTTTCCCACGGAATACGAGGTGCGCTCAGGAGCCCAGCAACGACTCTGCTGATCAAGCAATATCCTGAGAAGTGATCAATTGAGTCCCGACGGGCTCTTATGGTATCATCGGCCACATTGGGACATGTGCGCAACCAATGACCGAGGGCCACGCCAGCTGTTGAAGCAAGGCCTTCCCAGCCTGCTTCGGTCGTCGTCAGCAGAGAGGGAGGTTGGGGAATGGTCACAGTCTGCGGCCAACTGTGTGATCTGCGGCGGGCTGGGCTGGGATGCCGGCCACAGGCTGCAGGTCGATGTCTGGTCTGTGTTACAGCTCCCAACCCGAGCTCTTCTGAGCCTGCCGCATCGCATCATACGCAGTAGGGAAGGCTGGTCCAAGCGCTAACACCTACCTGAGGTGGGCAAGGGGCCCGCTTGGCGGCGGTGCCGCGGCAGAGACGAAAGACGACAAAGTTGCCAGCCACCCGAGTGCATCACTAGCCCAGCCGGGCAGCAACCCAATTGGACCTCTCCTAGTGCAGAGGCTGCTGCACCAGCGATGGCGATCACACATGCTGCAGGAGGGAGGCTGGGACGCGAAAGGGAGTCGTGGCAGGCAGGCAATCACATCCCATCCCATCACATCATGGAGGCGGGCCGGACATGAGGCTGGCTGAGCGCGGGCGGCAGGGTGGGAGTGGTGTGCCCAGGTGGTTGCAACCTGGGGCAGCGACGACTCCGCACTGTCGCCGTGGTGCCTTGCATGCCGCCATGCTGCTTCGGGGACGAGATAAACACGACCAATCCGTGCGGCCCCGCCCTCGACTGCAAAGTAAACAAGCCGCGGCCGCCAGCCCCTGCATCCCAGCCATCGCCGCGAGACCCTGCGGTTGCAGCACCAGCCGTCCGGCGTGCGTCCCGTTCCTTTATTTGCTCGCCAATCGTCGCCTCGACCGCTTCGTCTCTTCTCTTCCCGTTTCTACCCAACCAGCTCTACAACCCTCCTCGACCGCATACCCAACCCCGCCTTCCACGTGAAGAACAGAGATCAAAGAAGCCAGCTCCCCGAAGCCAGCTTCTATCTCCCCCTTCCTTTTCTTTCTCATCCAGAAAGAAGAGCAAGAGGAATCTTCTCGTCTTCCATCCGGTTGTCGAGAAGAGGACTCTTCGCGCCGCAAAGGTCGCCACCCTGGATTTTGAAGCCCGCGTCCCGGTCCCCTTTAGCGTCTTTCCCTCCTCATACAGAGAGAAAGAGGTTGAAACCAAGACAACAAAGACCCACGAGGAAATCCAAGTCAGCGTTGCCGAGAAGCCCGGACGAGAAGGTCAATTCTCTTCTGTCTCCGCCTCGGTCCAGGTCCCTCCTCAAGAGCAGCGCATCAGCGAGCAAGAGGTCCGATTCACCCGCGAAGAAGAACATTACCCTCGTCCCGGTGTCCAGGTTCACAGCGAGCGTATCCAGCAGCAAGCCAGGTTAGTTGGCACAGTTTTCTTCTTCTCAGTCCCTCCCTCTCTCTCCCTCTCTGCAATTCCCACCTTGCACAAAACAACCACTCCCCATGTCCTCAAAGAGGGCCTCCGAGCGCGCCGGGCCACCTCGCAGTCCCAGCTGAAAGGCAATTCCCGAGAACGGGGAAACCACAACAACAGAGGCGTCAGGCACTGTTGCGCGTCCCTGGTCCGGGCGGGTCGTGGACAGACCTGGAACTCATCCCCGGCCCCAGCCACACACTCCTTTACCGCTCTGCCACGTCGCGGTGATCCACTGTGGAAGCACGTCGGTGGGCCATGCATTAGCAGGGACCACTTGGTTGCTTTTGCTTCTTCAGCCCCTTGTCCACTCAAGCTTGGGCCTGTTGATCAGCTTTGTTGACACAGCAACCCCCTTCGCGAATAACAAGACCCAAAACTAACCGGGAACACCCTTCCTCTCCAGACCATCCTACTCCTCTTTCACTGAGACATCTGTCGAGGTTGACCGCAAGCACATCCCCTCCTACACCAGCATCGACCGCATCGAGCGTGAATACCGTGCTCGTGCCCAGCCCACTTACCAGGAGTCCTTCCGCGTAACTGGTGCCACCGTCGACCCTCCTCGCTCCACCGCTTCCTACTCTTCCCACCACTCCCACCAGGCTCCCGTTGTCACCGGTACTACCGTCGACGGTTTCCAGGACATCCCTCACTACCCTTCCGCTCCCGTCAACGTCTCCGGTGTTACCGTTGACGCTTCCAAGCCCGTCCCTACCTACACCAAGGAGACCAAGGTCGTTGAGGAAACTGTAAAGTATCCTCGCTACACTTCGCCTACGAAGCAAAAATCTAGAATGGGCTACTACGACAACGACGGTATGTGCCACACGTCCCTAGCTTGGCGCGTGTCGCGTCACACCTCATCAACAAGGCAGTTACACTAACACCATCTTCTCATAGGCCAATACCACTCCATCCGTCAAGGTCTGCACAAGATGGCTGACAAGATCCTCCCCCACTCTCACCACCACCACCACCACGATGTTGAGGTCGTGCGTGAGAGCTCCGGCGCCGCCGCCCCTGCTGCCATCCCCAACACCGTCACCATCCCTTGCCACCACATCCGCATGGGTGACATCCTGATGCTCCAGGGCCGCCCCTGCCAGGTCATCCGCATCTCCACCTCTGCTGCCACTGGCCAGCACCGCTACCTCGGTGTTGACCTCTTCACCAAGCAGCTGCACGAGGAGTCCTCTTTCATCTCCAACCCTGCCCCCAGCGTCGTCGTCCAGACCATGCTTGGCCCCATCCTCAAGCAGTACCGCGTCCTTGACCTCCAGGATGGCAACGTCGTCGCCATGACTGAGTCTGGTGAGGTCAAGACTGGCCTCCCCGTCATCGACCAGGGCGGCCTCTGGGAGCGCCTCTCCCGCGCCTTCTCCACCGGCCGTGGCTCTGTCCGCATCCTTGTCATCTCCGACAACGGCCGCGAGCTCGCCGTCGACTCCAAGGTCGTCCACGGCTCTTCTTTGTAAACACACCAATCTTTGTCTCGACTTTGTAACCCGTTGTATTGCTCGTTTTAGTGTATGGATTTGGAGTCGAATGTGTTTGCATAGGAGATCAATTGTGGGCAATGGAACAGCGATTGCTTTTCATTAAAGGGCAACGGAGAAAACATGTTTTCTCTGGCGTCCTCTTTGGGAAGCTCAAGTCCTTAGATACTTCCTAGCTTATGTATATGGTTGAATAATAGTACCAAGTTGTTGTTTCATAACCCGATTAGTCCCAATGTCCTTGTCCTGCTTTTTGAATGTGGTGGAGTTGCTGCCGTGGAAGAGCGACACACAAAGTCCTGGTGTGGCCGTTGATACCGATCCAACGCCGAGTTTGTCTCTGCTCAGCTCTGGCGTAACTTGACGAGCTGGTCTTGCCCTTGTTTCAAAATGCACCGCCAGCGGAACACATTTTGACATGTCCTAATTGTGTTGCCTAGAGGCCATTTCTCCATCCATCGCCCTGCCATGCTCGTTGAGCTACTGACATTGGTTAGTGCAGCGTTGAGTGTGTTCGTCGTCTTTTGTTGGACTGCCCCATATTGTGTGTACCTCGCTGTTCGGCACCTGGCATGTCATGAACTCCGTGTTGTTGCAATACATTTCGCTTTCCGAGTAGTGATGCTGATGGCAAACGGATTACTCATGGAAATAACATTTTCTCATGTACATATTAATGTAGGAACGAGCTGTCGTTACGGTACGCTAGGCTTAGTGGTGCATTGGATTTATGTTAGACATAAGTGTGAACTCGCACGCTAGGGTTTGGAAATTTTATGTTGTGAGTTGATATTCATGTCTCTTCATCATCTCGTTAACGAATGACAAAATTCCAAGAAATTTTCAAGAAGCATGAAAACAAAGATGGAACCCAGCAAGGCATCGAAGAAATTCGAATGAGAATCACATCGCGATACAAAAATCCACAGCAGGAACTATCTTCCACAGTTCTCCTACATCAACGACATCACTCCATCTTCCTGCTCGAGCTCAGGCCAGAGCCCCCATCGGGTCCCAGAGCGGCAGCACGACGGGCTCTTTGTCCAGCACGTCGCGCACCTCCCTCGACAGGAAGCGCGGGTGCACGACGGCCTGGTACACGAACTCGTCCATCCAGGCGTCGCTCATGACGAACCAGCCCTTGTCGCCGACGTTGTCGGCGCCCCAGCTGTTCTGCACGCGCCACCGGACGGGCTCGCCCGTGCGCTCGCTGACGTGCACGGCCGTGAGGACCATGGCGTGCGTCATGGCGGACTCGCCGACGCGCAGGCGCTCTGCCTTTGTCAGGCGCTGGCTCCTGCTATCACCACCGCTCCCGTCACTACTGCCGCCATGAGACGAAGAAGAAGGGGCCAGGATATCCGTGTCGAATCCCAGGCGGTAGTCCACCAGCTCGACGTCCATGATCCCCGCGGCGGTGTTGCTGAATTTGCCCACGTCCGAGCCGAAGAAGATGGGTATACCCGCCCGGAGCGTCGCCACGCACGCGCGCTTGAGGGTGGGCATGTCGACGTTGATGTACGTCACCCCGCGCCCGCCGACGACGTTGCCGAGCCGGTCGACAGTCATTTTCGTCAGGGGCGGGTGCCGCGGGTCGTGCACCAGGGAGACAAGGCTTGCGATGGCCTCGGCGCTCATGGGCATCACCGCGGCTGCTGTCGTCCCCGCGCCGCTGGGCCCGGTAAGTCGGGAGCTCGAGAATGGGGACGGGGAAGGTGGAGGAGGGGAGGATATGTTCCGAGCAAAGTCGAGCGGCGTGGCACGCACGGTGTGCGCCTTGCCCTGCCGGTCGAGATAGTCCCACTCGAACTCATCCGTGCTGGCGGGGGGCGGGCCGAGGGTGACGGTGAGGATAAGCTGGATCTCGCGCATCATCTTGGCCTTGGTGTCGGCGAGGACCTTGGCCGTGTCCTGGCCGCCGCCGCCTGCTGCATGGCCCTCGCGACTCTCGCCGTTGTCGATGATCCTGCGCAGAGTGATGGCATACTCCCTCAGCTTCGCGACGACAATGTAGTTCAGCGATGAGCTGTTCATCGCGTTCCACGAGTCCGGGTACAGGCACTGCGGGACAACCCCGTATCGCTCGACAATATTGTAGACCATGTCCCACTGCCCGCCGTCGCTCACCGGGTCCTGCAGCAGCCGCTGGACTAGCCGGCCCTCGAGCGGCTCCCCGGCGGCGGCGGTGCTGATGATGTTCTCGAGGAACTGCAGTCGTCAAATGCGGTTAGTTAGGATCCCAGACTTGATCTTCTGCACGTCCTAGAATCGCCATGCTCATAACAACAACCAACATCAGAGAGATTGTGATGAGTGTGAGCGTGAGCTTTGCCTTTGCGCAAGGAGATGGTTGCTGCTGGCTCTCTTTCCTCTTCGACTTTGAACGTGAGTCTTACCAGGTTGGACTTCTCTAACTTGTCCCAGAAGAATAGGTAGGCCTGGGACAGCTCGAACTCGGCGAGGTCGTACTTGCGCATCAGCGCCACGCGGAACACGTTGGTCGCCGCGAACAGCCAGCACCGCCCGGACCGGCGCTGGTTCGTGATGGGCCCGCCCTCGAGTGGGATGCGGATGTTGAAGACGTGCTGGTCGGCGATGGCCGTGGCGCGGGACGACAGGACTGTCTTGGGGTCCGCGGAGGAGAGGGCGGCCAGGGCGAGGCTGTTCGTTTTGGTCCTTGTGTCAGTCATGTTCTTCAAGTCAAAGTCTGGCCAGGCCTCTTTACTTTCGAATCCGTGGAAGCAATGAGCGCCAGGGATGACGCAGAACTCACCGGTTTTTCGGATCCTCCAATATCCTCCTCTGCCAGCTCGCCAGCGCCCCGACCTCGAGACCCTCGGGCTGTCTCCCGGACAGACCAGCCCGGCGGCGGGCGGCAGCAGTGGCAGCAGCGGCCGGTGCGCTCTTCTCATTGCAGCCGTCCACTGCTGCGTCTACCTGGACATACTCCTCGTCGTCACTGTGTGCTACGGTGGTGGCATGATCGCGGACCTGGAGAGCACGCAGGCGGGCCATGAGAGCCTTCTCGTCGTCTACAGAAGCAGATGGTGCCGCCATCCGGGATGATGCCTGGCCACCCATGATCGGCTGAAAGTCTGCAGAGGCAAGTATACTGCACGAGATGGGAGATGCGAGATCCGGTTCATGTAAAACGGAGTTCGAGATTTGACACCAGCAAAGATGGATGTTTGGGAAGAGCTTGGGTAGCGCTGTCTTCTTGAACAGATGTTCCCTCAACAAGTAAGAGGAGAGAGTGCCGCGTGGCAGATACTACAGGCCTGTTTCAAGTGACATGAATGTATGTAGATACGTCGGGGCTTATCAGCCGGATGTTCGGAGTTGGAGGACCTTGGTGGCCATAAGCACGCCAGTCGCGGCCCTCGTGACACCCCCGACACCCCCCAACAACCCCGCGATCTGCCAGAAGCAGAAGGTCGTGGGGAGCTCGCAGGTTGGTAATCGCACGTCGGACCGTGTCCCAACGACTTACATGATGGGCAATCTGAGCTCCGATCTTGAAGCACGTCTAGACAAAGCACTCTACGAGTTCGCGTCAGGTGAATTCAGCTATTGATCAGAATAAGCATCCCCGTCTCTATCCGACACATCTTGAACCATAAAAGGGAAAGAAGCGCTTGTGCTAGATGCAAGTCGCTAAACAAGAACGCTTCAGATTGGACGCCTGCCTGTCTTGCCATGCGACAGGTACTTCTGTGCACGCATCCACGCATGCTTGCATCACACTCCGGTCAACCTCACCGCCTGTCGCTGGAGCCTGAGGCAATTGGAGGTTCGCCATCATCATGGCGGTGGCTTCGGTGCCGGCTGTGGCCCTGCTCGTGGTCATCGCTGTACCCAATCATCTTAGGCCTGTGCTCCTCCTCGTCCGAGTCGCCGCGGCGGCGCCGGTGCCGATCCCGGTCGTCCCGATCTCGGCCACTGCCTCGAGGCTCCTCGACATCGTCACGATCCCGTCGTGGATGATCTCTGCGCCTGCGCCGGTCATCATCGCTCCGGTCACGATCATCGTCGTAGTCCCGGCTGCGGTCACCATCTCGCTCGGCTTGCTTGCGTCTCATCTCTGTGAAAGTCTTTTGTCAGTATGTGTGTCTCAAGGAAGTGGTTCTTGGATCGAGGGTGGCAACGCCTTACCTCGCAACTGAGCCGTGGCAGTGGCATAGGCCTGAATCTCCTCCTTGCTGAGGACACGGAGAACAATCACGAAGTCGTCCCGAACCTCAAATCGCTCCTTGCCAATGGTGAGAGCCTCGGGATTCACCATCCTGCGGTTGACCTTGGTCCATCGGGCGCCAGAGGGCACATCTTTCTTGGTCTTGTCATCCTTGTGGGGTGCCACACCCTCCCTCACCGGGTTGTCTTCCTCCGGAAAGATCCTCGTCGGCTGCTTGAGGATGCCTTTGATTGGCTTGTGCGCGGACTTGTCCCTGGGAGGGGACACTACTCGCACCTGTCTCTCCCTGTCATCGCTAGACACTGGTGCAGGGTCGCGTCCTCGTGTTTCTTCGTAGGCTTTTGGAGACTGTGAGGAATCACGGGTGCGCACAGGAGCTGACGGCTCAGGTTCTCGAGAGCTTCGCTTGTCAGATGATGTTGTTGAGAGAGCAGGATCTGAAGTCCGAGTTTTGTCGGGCACCTGTTCCTTCTGCTTGTCTGCAGACTCCTTGGCAGCTAGCTCCGCCTTGAGGTCCATCAATCCCTTGGTATCCAGTGGATCGAAAGCAGCGGCCGAGGCGCGATGTGTACGCCGACGAGTAGTCTCGGCAGCATCATCCGTTGGCGGAGAGTCCCGGCGGGCACTGCTCGGGTTGCCACTGAGCGCGTCCTCAGTCTCTCGCCTGTGGCGGTCCCGATCGGTATCAGCCGGGCGCCTATCGCGATCCCGCTCACGCTCCCGGTCGATGTCCCTCTCTCGTGCTCGCTCTTTCTCCTTCTCGCGGTCCCGGTCCCGGTCTTGGCGGTCTCGTTCCATCTCGCGGTCACGCGTGACAGATTGTGCGCGAGGCCGAGCGTCAACACGATCCTTTGGTGGCTCGCGCCGAGACTCAGAAACGATGGGGTCATCTTTTGCTGAAACCTTGCCATCGACATCTTCGCGGCTACGTCGTTGTTCCACCACAACAGGGTCAGCCTTGGAGGTAGGCTTGGCCTGGTCAGGGGACTCCCTTCTTGGCAAAGGCTGCTCGCCTGCATCGCGAGCTCGTCTCTGCTGCTCCACGACGATAGGGTCGTCTCGAGGTGGCTTGGGGTCAACTGGTCGATACTTCTCAGCGGCTCGAGAAGGTGCCGCACCGACCGAGGAATCGCGATGACGTCTCGGGGATATTTTGGCATCCTTGTCCTCATCCTTATTCCGGTCCTTGAGAGCACCAAGGCCGATGGCAGCCGCTGCCACACTGAGTCCAGAAGCAACTTTGTCCCGCACCCGCTCGCCACGACCACTCTCCTTGCTGTCGGTGCTGTTTTGTCGTTCCACATTATCATCAACGCGGGTTTTCGGCCTTGAGTCAGCAGCCGGAACACGGCTTCTGCTCCGCGCCCTGTCCAGGGTTTCATCTGAAGACCGCTTATACTCGCGGTCCTCGGGGTCCCGACGTCCGCGCCGCTCTGCTGGTTCGTAGGCGTCGGTCCGGATGCCGAAGCCACGAGAAGCAATAGCATCGTCGCGGTAGATATCGTCCCGGCGGTCTTTATGCAGTCGTTCATCATCCCGAGCACGGTTGTGGTCGTCTGGGAAGGCCATGCGTGAGGAGGAATCCTGGTACATGGAGCTCGGCCGGGTCTTGGACACTGAGCGCTCCATGGGTTGAGTAACGGGTGCCTCCAGACGACGGGTTGAGTCGATCACTGGAGCCGCTGACCCTGCAGCTAATGCTGGCACCGTGACAGATGGCCGGTCGTAGATGCCTGATGCTGCAGCGCGGTTGTAACGATCCAGACCAGAGGCCGTAGGGGGCGCTTTCCGGCCACGGCTCTCGAAACGACCCGGCTCATTGCTGACAACATTGACAGTAGGCCGGTGATAAGGCCGGTCGAAGCTTTCGCGTGGGCCCCTGCGGGAGTGATCGTTGTCGAGGTCGTACCTGGCGAGATCGCTGGGTTTGGTGTACTCATAGCCATCGTCCTCGTAGCCGATGTTGTTGTGTCGGCTGTTTGTGTACGAAGACTGATGGTGGCTTGGTCGGTATGGATCCAGGGTACCTGTGCGTAGGGGTGCTCTAAGCCTGTCATCTCCTACACGTTCCCGCAGGCGGTAGAACTCGTCATTATCAAACGTAGCGCTCTGGCTGTGGCCGTGGCCGTGACGCTGGGCACTACGGGAACGGTGGGAGGAGGCCGGCTGAGCATAGTATGTCTCCTCGCTGGAGCGATGGTGGTCGCGTGAGGGGCTGGACGTCCTGTTGCTCGAGGACTGATGGGACGACGACGAGTGGTGTGACGAAGTGGTCGGCTTGGCATGGTTGGTCGTGACAATGATGGGCTTCGCGGGCCGCGACTCGAGGGTGGACGAGCGGTGTCGGGTATGACGGTGCTCGTTGTGGCTCGAGCTGCGTGCTATGGGCTCCTTTGTGACATTGTAGGTGGTGACGGTGGTGGGAGGAGGCATGGGAGCGCGGGGGTCGCCTGGATATCGAGGCATGAAGCTGTCGTAGCGAGCGGTGGGAATGGCGTGCAGATCACCAGAGTAAGCCGCGTTGTAGCCGATGCTCACAGGCAGAGAGGCTCGAGCAGGGTTGAACGTCGGCGACCGGCGACCCGACTGAGGATAACGATACCGAGGGTCCGACATTGTGGTTGCTTAGGGGGTGAGCGGCGAGGTTAGATGTAGAAGAGGAAGGTCGAGCAGCGCAAATCCCTCGCAGCTCGGGATGCTGACAGGCGGATTACGGTTGACGGAGATGAGACCGGCCGCGGTGCGGACAGAGGTTTGGGTGCGAAGGTGGAATAGGCCCGCCACTATGATGCGGCGTCTCGACCCCGCGGGCGACCCTGGCGGCGTTGGGCTGCGATGTTGCGGTGATGGTGTCCAGGGTGCGAGGGGAAGAACCCGGCTCTGGCCAGACAACAGAACGGGGCGCCGCACGTTCTGGAAACAAAGGGAATGCGACTCGGCGCGGGCCCGTGGAGCGGCAAGCAACAATGGGGAGGAGCTGGTCTGCGCCGGCTCGGCGTTAGTGAGACTCGCACGGCAGTTCTTGTTCGTTGTTCGTTGATCGGGCTCGCAGGCACTTGCAGTTGGCAGCGGTGCCCACCCGTGAGGTGCGTCCCAGCGTGGGGAGCCCAAGGGCAGGACAAGGAGGGGTGTCGGGTCATGGGTCTGCGAACTACACCTACCAAATCGACAATCCACTCAGCCCGACGCAGCCGCAGCTTCGACGATCAGGACCAGGAGGTGCAGCGGAAGAAAAGACACGATTGGGCTGCAGGTGCACGACTGCGCTCGATCGTCCCGGGTGGTTGAGACTGCGCGCGGTGCGTGCGGGTGCGGTGGTGCTCGACTTTGCATCAGTGTTAGTGCATGTCTTGACGGGCGAGAGCCCCCTACAATGGCAGCGATCTCGGGGTCTCGCTTACCTCTTGCGTGCGACGCCCTCGAAGACGGCTCGATACAAGCCTTTTCCAGTTCTCTTGTCCTGCTCGACGTGGCACGACAGGATCCTGACTTGGGCGCTCTGTTGGACTCGCCTGAGGGAGAGAGCGAAGCAAATGCTGCCGGGAAGGAAAAGGAAACAGTGCAGCTGCTCCGAGGCAGGGTTTTCTTGCTGGGCCGTTGTAACCTCTGCCTGGCTGGTCCCGACTTGGTGGAGAAGCAAGCAGGCAGAGTGCGGCCGAGAGGAGGACTCGGAGGGGTCAAGTTGTTGAGCAGAACGCAGCCGTGGCCGAGAGTGAGGCGTGATCTCACCGGCACCCAGGCACCGTCCTCCGCCCACTAGCAAGGGCAGCCAGGACTCGCAGGCTCGCAGGCTTGGGTTGGGGCATGCACACAATGTGTGACGGGCAGCTCTGCACAGCGGCGGCAGAGGGGTCCTTCCTGCCCTGTGCAGTCCGCAGTCCGGTGCTGCGTGCTGCTTGGTAGGCATATGCAGTCACGATCCTATTTCGAGCATGCCCGATGCAGGCACGGCAGGATGCCGACGACCACAGCCCGTCCGCAGACAATGAAGCGATGACGTCCCTCCACTCGTTGCGTCAGTGGAGCAGCAGGATCACGAGCATCCGAGCTCCCCTCTTCCGCCACCCTGCTCCCACATGTGGGCAGCATCCAGGGACCACCCCAGTCCGATGGCCTTCTTCAGGTTCTTCTGCGTCCCGCTGCCGGCCAGGGCCCACGGCGGCGCCTGCTCCTTCGTATCTTTGTGGTCAATTAGTCAGTCAGACTCAGGGCTTGGCCCGCGCGGCCAGCCAGGGCGCCCGCGACTCGCACCTCGCTGCAGCAGTCCTGGAACCTGAATGACGACGTAGTCGCCACCGCTCGGCACTCTTGCCGGCACCAGAACCAGCATCGTCAGTGTCGCTGCTCGACAGACTCCTCCCGCGTCGTGGTAGACAAAGCCTGGCAGCATCAAGTGGACACGTCGAGGGCAGCCGCAAAAGTCGTCCGTGATGATCGATATGTCGATCTGCCGGTGCCCAATCCTTGACACAGTCGATCAAGGTTCGGGGATGGATCGCTCGCTACCCGGTCGACGGGTGCTGAGCTTCACTTCACCGCGTACGGAGTACTCCATACGGAGGTAGTCGTCTCGGAGGCCTGTCTCAAAGATCGCGAGTAATCACTGTGCCATAGCGGCCCAACTTTGTTTGCGTCGCGCATGGGCCACAACCACCAGGATCAGGGTTGTGCAACTCTATCGGTGTCCTTGACCTCAATGGCTAGCCGCTGGGTTGATGACACGATGGGAGGAAGCCGCGTGCTGGGATCAGGGTTCTTGTCGAACAGGCGCTCGGGCATCAAACCATGACAGCATCCGAAGCATTTGCGCGTGACCAACGGACAGGCGGAGGAAATGCTGCTTGTTGGGCCGAGGAAGAGGAGTCTTCCGGATTAAACTGATGCGTTCTAGACTCGCCATCGGCAGGTAGTCAGACCAGGTTTGGGAAATAGAGCGGCGGTGATCGACAACTGCACACTGCCCAACGACTCCGCCATGGCAACAGCAGTGAAAACTTAGAGTTGCAACATCTGACGGTGTAGCGGCGAGACGTCGGCAGATCTTGAAGTCCCGAGGTTCTGACCTCACACTTGCTGAATCCAACAGCTTCGCAGCAGTGTCGTCTGTTACTCCGTAGGAATCCCCACGCAGAGGGCCATAGCTTGCCGAAGCTAACGCGCCTCAGAAGAATCAGGTACCGCTGGGTGGCCTGAGCCCGAGGACCAGCCTCCACCATTTGCACTTAGGTCGCAAGGGAATCCCACCCGGATTCGAAATTTCCAGGAACTGCCCAGGAACTATCGAAGCAGGACAACCTCACGACCCTCTATGGACTCTGGACTTGGCCATCATCGCACCGTGTTCCGCCAGCGGAAAACCCCTTGATCATCAGAAACATCAAAAGGACAATCTCCGATGTGATTTGTGAACAGATGGGGTACAGTAGCAGCACGTTACCAGCCACCCGGACGTCAAATCTCCGAAGAAGACAACTCTTGACCCAGGGCACGCTTGCTCCATGGCGCAAGGCCTCGAAAATGCCCATCTTGGCAAGGACCCGTGCTGTGGCTGTCCACTAGTGTAGGAATGCCCAGGATAGCTCCGTGAGACAACAACGGTCGACGGGAGCTGCTCCGTCGCTCGGTTTTACTGCGTGGTGAATCCCCCTGGGATATCTATGAGTGATTGATATGACGTGTATTATTCTTGAGCTGCAGAGTCGGTGCTACTGATCACTTACCCATGGGCCGTCGCTTTTTCGATGGTCACCGCTGGAAATGAGCATGTCGTCCTTTGGTTTCAGTTGTCTGCCTGCGTGACTTCTTGAAACCACTTCAGATTCCCCACTCTAGCTGCAGTGTCAGGCCAGACATCGAGGATATCACAGATGAAGCAAGTTGAACCTCTGTGGGTGGTTCTCATCTCGAGCTCGTGGTGTTCCTTTCAGGCATTGGAACTATCTGCTCCTCTACGGTGCCATGTCTACCCGAATCACGGACGGCCTTTGCGTTCGTCTGCGCAATGACTGCTCGTGCAAATCAGTATCCAAGCACCGGGCTTGTTCCTGCCCGACCATCACTGAGACTCTGCGCCTCCCCTATCCTTTGTCACTTGGTCGTAGCTGGTTAGTCGGTGACTACTGTGGCGATATGTGATGCTACTGATTCCTAGCACTTCCACCCAGGATAGCAGCATCAGCAACGAAATCCTTCCTCGTGTACAGTATGATGACTACTTTGGCAACCAACAGCAAGACGTCTAGTGACACCGGCAACTGATTTTTTTTCAAGTTCGTTGTGTCTTTCATCTGCCCTGTGCCATGTATACGCCGCGTTGGGGAGTCAACAAGCTCATAGTTGAGCTGGCTACGCGACTGCTGTCCTGTAGAGACTGTGTTGTGCTTCGACGATGATCATAGCACAGGGAAGTCAATGGGGGGTTGGTAACCGAGAAAGAACAGAAGGGGCGTGGGTGAGAGTGGGAGCCAGTGTCTGGTCTAATATTTCGATGTTGACCACAGGGCTGTGATCTGTGATGGCTGCCTACCGTAAGTCACTCGGCGGCGTACCAGACCATTCCTTTCGAATCAGTGAGCACGACTGATCAGCTCGACTGCCGGCCAGCGGGACCTCGTCCCAAGCACGAATAATCACTCACCTAGAGCGAGTGTACATGACAATGCCGGAGTTCTAGTGCGTCCTCATGCTCCGTTGATGACAGCCGATCGTCTCAGGGCATACGGGGAGGTGATACTCCTTTCCTCGTAACTCTCTTGTTGCTGCGCCAGCACTGCGATATATCTACGACGGCTCCGTGTTCGCGATTGCCTGTTTCTTCTTGCTCCGATCATTCTCGGCAAGATCAGGACCTGATTTCGTCCCAGAACAGGCTCGCATCATCGACAGTATGACGACGACCTAGCAAGCTAGCTCGTAGCCGGTCTCTCCTCGGTTCTCAATCTCCAACAATTTTGATAGGGGAAAGCAGAATAATAGTATCTAGGCCTAAGTACCGTGTAGCTGTGCGTGGACTATGAGTTCCCAGGCACTCTCCCTCCTTCTCCGCTATATCAATTTCATCTGTGTAGCCCAGACTCGTCCTATTGATCGTGGCAGCTTTGCATTGCAGACATCGGACGATGTAAGGTATTCCATCGAGTCCCATCCGAGTCTGGGAGAATAGGCGTGCTGCGGATTGCTACCACTCACTACATGGAAATGGCTTGATAATTCCAGAGTCCGTACTGTATGATAGGTTGGTGTCACAAACCGGAGGCAAACAATATAAATAAATAAATATTATTGTTACACCATCCTGCCTCGAGTAACGGTTCTCACCGATACACAGTTATTACTGAAGCGAGGGTATATGTATATTTCTCCCGCACGTTCACGATTTTCTTTTTCTTGCGTGCCATACCTGCGTACTGAGACCGGCCGTGGTGTCAAGCTTACATCATTTCCAAAACACTTTGCTATCGGAAACTTCCTTCATTCAGCTCAAGTATTGATTTTTCACATGCTTCTAGTCTCACTAGCCATGAATCTAAAACTTGCAAGTGTAACGACATAGCAACGCCAGACCCGCTGCGAGACTTTCACAAGAGGCGCGAGCACAATGGGTCCTTTATCATACCGTCGACTTTCAATTGGGAATCATGTGAGCTGAAGTCGCTGTCTTGGAATGCCGTTTCTTGACTTGTAGGGACATCGACACATCTCGCAGTCCTCCAGAGGCGAGCCGCGACCGTTGGCGACCAAGGTCCAGACTGCGAGATAAACCTCCCCCATAGGTGAACCTCCAACATCAGGCAGGTGCTCCCAGAGCTGGGCCTTTGATTAAACGCCGTCAGAAGAGAACTCCTGTCACGACTCATGGAATCACATGCGCGAATGAAAATGCCCAATAGAGGACCCATACAATACCAATAACATATATCACAAAGGTATACGTGCCGACATGTGCCCCCCCCCCCCCCCCCCCCCCCCCCCCCCCCCCCCCCCCCCCCCCTGGTGGTTTCACTCCTTTTCCGTGGCGAGGTCGC